>JACJUY010001715.1:0-35622 GCA_014220935.1 Platorchestia sp. MABIK | reverse complement strand
TTTATGTGTAGTAGTACGTCAGATGTTCATTCCGAAGAATTGTGGTGGAATTCTAGGCATAGGCAATACACAATTTCCCTTTAATACGAAATTCTAGTTTTTAACAGAATTCAGTTGTGCACAATATTCTACTTACTCAAGATTTTCCGTCTCCAGACGATATTCTGTCTTAAGACGGGATTCTGCTTGTTGATGCTTATCCACCTTGAGATAATATTTTAGTTTTAATCAATGTTTGTTTTTAAAAATTATGTCCGTTTAAACGCTATTCGGGTTTAAGTCGCTATTATGGCTCTTGACATTCTGTTTTTAAGGATATTATGTTCTTGAGTCATGTTCTGGTTTTAAGCATTTTTCAGATTTCAACGATATTCTAGTTGCAAACGATCCTAGTGTTTCAAACGATATTCTGGTTTCAGATGCAAAAAAATCCAAGTTTTAATTATTTCATTTATTGAAAAACCACAGAAGAAAGGCAATGAGTTTTGGGCTTCATCGCGCAAGCTTCTCATTCACGAAATTGCAAAAGTTGTTTGATAATATAAATTGTGTAGGAAACAGGTAAAACTTAGGGGCTATGTTTCCCCTTTTATTGAACTCATTATTGGTATGCGAAATTTCACGTTATATCCCCTGTATTTCATAATTCGGACATAGCAAAAAGCAATATTTTCTACGAACGAAAAACTAAATCGAATCTCTGCAGTATACTGTATCGACCCATCCGGGGTTGCAGTTCAGCCAATTCCACTTATTTCTCCTTGTCATTTTTCTATTTACTTTGTTGTTTTTTACTGAATCGAACAATTTTCACAATGATTAACATTTATATCGGAAATGGAATACTTCGTTAGCTAAGTCCTGCGTTCGATAGTTTTAAATTCATGCACGAACAACTAGTGATTCATGAATAAATTGTTTAGATTTCATGCCGCATTTTTGCGGTATAAATTTTATTCAAGAATCTATGCGATTAGTTGATAATTTTTATTATCTTTCTCTGGTTCTTCATCCTTTTGTTTTTTATATTAGTAATATTACTGAGAATAAACGACGCACAAATCTTTTTACGTAAAAGAAATGCCAGTTTTTAAAAATATTTTCGAATTTGTTAAAATACTTTTTACTTTTAATCAAGGGTTTTAAATTAATTCCAAGCAGGGGCAAGTGGAATCTATTCTTTTCAGATAACAACGATCATTGTCGTGCTAAAAACAAAGTTCTCTTTCAATGAAGTTCGGTTGTGAGTGGCGAGATCGCTGGTACGAATTCTAGCTCAAGGTAGGAATAGCCTTAAAGGTCGAGCGAATGAAAACTCTTCGCCTGGTCTGCGATCGCCTGAAAGGATGAAGAGGCTTTCTTAATTTTCTCGAACATAAGTTTATTCTTTTCTCAATCCAAAACGAAGTTTGTAATTTCTTGGGTAACTTTTCACATAATGTTCGGGATAGTCAGAGGCGATCGAGATCCTCTGAGGTGAACTTTGACTCGGAGTTTCAGCTCCAAACATATCGTTAATTTCTAGTCAGTTTGAACGAAAATCTACAGCATTTCCCATGCGTTTCTTCACACTAGGTAAGTTCTTGAGAAATAATGTGAAAGTCATCCTTCGGTACAGGATCGTTTGGAATAGAATGGGCGTTAGATACGGCTTATGAAAGTTTATGAAAGTTACAGAAAGTTGATTTAAGCATCAAAAAGTTCCCGTGACTCCAACGATAATGTTCGATCGAGTCATGACTGGATTGTGAGGGATGGATAACACTATTCCACGACACAGAATAGGATTGTCTAACTACTAAGAAACGGTGTAACTTATCAAATGAGGTAGATCGTTGATGAAATATCAATTGTTTCCGTATTATTCAACAAGACTATCATTGAAGATGCGAATGATCGACTCAATTTTCTGTTTCTGTAACGAACTGGCAATGACATTGTCATCAATACTCTATCAATGTCAAAAATCGTTGATAAACTCCTAAAAATATACCATACATATCGAAATTTTGGATCAAACTCAGATACCGGAAACAGCCGCGTAAAATTCACATTGGAAGCATTCATAATTACTAATTCAATGCGCGCCTGATGAAGTGTTCTTCGACAGCGCCTAAAAAAGCCACACGAAGGAATATTTTGAATTGAAATCCTTGAAAACTATCTTTTTTCTTCATTTTCTCAAACTCTTGCTTGTCCTTAGAAAGGAGAAAATAAATTCGACTCCTACAGAAATAAGCTTTTAATACAAAGAAATATTCCATTACATTATTTAAACCTAGATATAATTCACGCTCATAGCTCCATTCTACTTATTAATTAGAACACCCGGAATTGAATAAATTCACATTTACGAAGCTCTTTTGCTCCTTCATTTTAAAGTCTGACTTCTGCCTAATGTGAACAAGCATCGAACGCAGCTGCACAAAAAGCAGTTTTTATTCATTCCGCCGCACAACTTAACACAACTCATTGCACAGCAACCAAGAATTCATTTTGAAAATTAATCAAACCCTGGAAGCCGATGATGAAACCAGCACCCAGTCCAGTTGGCGTCATTCAGGGCATTCGTCGCAGCATGTAAACTGCTCTCATGTCCCGAGCGGCGTAAGTGAAGCCGGCGTGCGCATTCTATACATGCATTTTTTCAAGTTAAAAGAGCTTTCTGTGACAGATATGCAGTAATATCTTACCATTACGCTAGGCAAGGGCAACAATATTGCACAGAGTCGACCTCCCTCTCTTCCATAAAGATTTTACGAGGTTTCTCTGAAATATCAGTAAGATTATGGCAGTTGCGCTGCATAGTTTGCTGGCTTTTTACTTCATAGCTCTCGCAGGGGTGCTACGTCCTGATTACTGTCCCATGATTTATGCCGTTCTCTCCTCCATCCTTCCTCCTTCACATCTTCCTTTCATTTTTGGGTTCATCGTTCTTTCCTGCCCGCGATTACTCGCTTAGCGCTCACGCAAGCCGCGGCGTGTGGCTTGGTTTACTTGCTCTGAAAATTAGCCGTTGTGCGGGACGTATAAATTTAACTTACGGCCGCCCATACCTTAATAAAGCAATGTGTGGAAATGCCGGCGAATAAATATTTGAATTTTCCCACCGCCTCTCGTTTGCAGGTTTTCTGTGGGAAAATACGGGTTATATGAATTACAATAGTGATGAAATTATATTTGTTTTGGGAATGCTGTTTTGCTCCGTTTAGCAATCACTAAAGAACTTCAATATGGTTAACTTAGTACCGAGGCCAAGAACTTTGATGTATTTCATACAATGCTAGCGTTTACAATCTCTAAACAACGGCACAAACATGATTTAGGTTAATTAATTTTACAGCAAGACTGATTTTTAATTTGAGGGTTACGTAATGCATAAAGTCATCTTGACAGCCGAGTTTTGTGATGTTCTGCCCTTCCATTCCTTGATCGAAATTGCGTGGAGCGGCTTTATGACCAGAGCAGCATATGCTGATCTAAGAGACAGTTTTTATCTATGTAGAATTCCATTTACGACCAAAACTTTGATGAAGAGTTGGGTCATTATTCCAAGGCCTGATAAACGCTCGCAAAGTCTGCGGTTATCGCGGTCGCGAAATGGTGGGCGCTTTGTAGACGGCGCTGGAGCTGGCCTAGCTGATTCACTTCAAGTTCTGCCAAAACTGCACCGTAGGGTCCAACTTTTTGGTCGTTACGCAGAATCTAACATGCTTCATACGAATTTATCCTCAAGACTTTGTGCTGCAGCAACTATTAAAAAGACCGTTGCACAAAATAATGTTTCCTTATGCTTAGCTTGTCGACGCGTATCTGGACTTGCCTATTAAACTTGTGCCAAGATAACAGCCTCATAAAGCCAGCGATACGTCACAGGCCAACATATCTTGTACATTAGCAACATATTTTATTCCCGTGTCAGAAACGCCAATTGATTCTGTGGATTGCTATTCTGAGCAGGGCAATTAGGAATTCGCAGTTTACTGTGTTCGGTAAGGGCGTTTATTCAATTATGATCAAAACATGTGGGTTGAAATAACGAATTACGAACAGGTATGCACTGCTTTTTAACGGAAAGGAAGTCTGTAACTTATAATGACGTTTTCCTAATTTCAAAGGAATACGACCTGAGGCTAAGAACTTTGATGTATTTCATACAGTGCTAGTGTTTACAATCTCTAAACAACGGCAAAAACATGATGTAGGTTAATTAATTTTACGGCAAAATTGACTCGTCAGCACGTAAATTTCAATGAATGTGGTTCATTAATATCTTGGTAAAATAAATTTAAAAAGATAGAAATTAGCTCACAGCTAAAAGAGTTAACAAAGGCCCATTTGAGCTGGGACTACGTACCTGTCATGATTTCCTGGCTGCTTTGCAGAGCGCCTGAAAATTTCCTCCATTCCGGACGTTCGTTAGGGCAGGCAAACACACTTTGCCGGACAATATATTTACCTCTGTGGTGATCCTTCTGTTTGCGACTGTGTCCGAGCTCCCCATCGGTAACAATGAAGCGGATATTACATGACGCGAACAGCAATCTCAGTTTCCAGGGAGAGTGTAAATCCAGACTCTTCAGATAAATTTGCTGCCTTCCTCGCTATGTTCTGGGACGAATCAATCCGGAAATGACGAGAGAAAGTGTGCCTCCGTAGTTTACGGCCGCCATAAAATCTTAGTTTCGAACAAATCTACTCCTATTTCTATGGAACCTCGTAGTATTGACTTTGTGACAACTTTCTACGTGTTACGGGAACTGTGGTTTACATTAGAGCTGGTTACGATTGTGGGTGCCGTTGAAGATTTTGTTAGCGTATTATGGTTTATAATTGTAGAATGTTAATGTGCGATACGTATTTGTATGTTCAACACTATATCTCTCGACTACTGCTATACCCCAAGAAAATGCAAGCTCATTGTTCATCGACCTAAACATTGAGAACCATCTTTTTCCCTATAAGGCGAGGTTAAGTTTACAAATCCAGCCCAAATTTGAATTTTTAAAGCGTTTATTTGTTACAAATTAACAAAATGTGTGAAAACAATAACGATGAGGCAACCGAACAAGTAATTTTTAGTCAGTTACCCAAAATGGTTTTAAATCTTTTGTATGTTAACTGTTTTCCAGTGTAGTTAGAATAAAATTATAATAATTGCCTTAGGACATGGATGAAAGAAAGCCATGAACTAAGTACAAATCCTTTCAAGGTGACGCAGCTATTGTTTCTACGGACATTAACGCTTCTATTATGAAGACGTGAGGGGATCAAAATGAAAGTTAGGGAGGCATTCCTTGTCTTGATTGAGTACAATTTTTTGTGGGAAGAATAGTCTTTTTTTCAGTCCTTTGCTGTCGTTTTTCTAGAACCTAGCTCTTTCTTCTTATTTTCACGCAATTTTTCATTGAACTGCTTCAAATTTTCCTGTTTCTACAAGCAGGGCGCGGGTGCATAGGACACTTTGTGCACTGAGAATCAATGCATCTTGTGTATGGATTCCTCATTCTCTTGAATTCAAACGCTGCGGTACCTTCATCTTTCCTTTCTTGGAAACCCTAACGTGGTGGTTTCTGAGGCATAAACTAACTTATAATACGATATAATAACCTCGCTTTGCACGTCTTGATGGCAGTTGACGAAATTAAGTTGTGGAGAATTTAGTTGATAAACATTCAGTATTGAATTGAAGTACAAAATATAAAAGAACACAATACCTAAGATTAGCCATCATTTGGTGGCTATGCTTAACGAATTGCGTATTTGAAGAGTTAGTTCATCATTCACAATCAGCCAGAAATGAAAGGTACCATTTTTGTCATTTATGACGAAGTGTTCGCAGGAGAAGTCGCACTCGAGGCTGCAATTTTGGGCCTTCCTTGCTCCTGTTGCCAGTGCATCATCCCATCTTTCCTTAAAACTATTTCAGCTTTTCTCTCGAGATTGTGAGTGAATTGACTTCTCGGGCGAGTGAAAAAAAGCGTTACAGCAAAATACAGCCATAAAAAATGAGTGCTCGAAAAATTCGAGCCTGCTTCTTGTTTTGGGAGGAGAGCCTCGGTGGCGCGTTTTCTCGTCTCCTGATTTCATATAAAATCGTATTAGGCTTCGCATTGCACCAGGCCCTTCAAGAGCCGCCCAAACTTCCGAAGGCAATGGTGAATCAAGAGTGTAACTTCTTCATAGCGCGTGTATTACTTCGCGCACCAGAAAATTTCCATCGGCGAATTCCAAAAATGGAGGAAAAAGTGCGATTTTGGTCGTCGTCGAATGAAGTGGGGAGTCCCGTTTCAGATTCGTTCCTTTTATTGCGCGAGAAAGTTAGGGCTTTGCCCGAAGATGCTCAACGTTAGCTAGTTTAGAAACTCTGAAAATACGTGTTTGTGTTTTGCAGCTGAATATTGTATCAGCCGGATGATAGAAAGGCTGAAAATAGATGCTTGTGTTTTACAGCTGAACATCATATCAGCCGGATGAAGAAAACTTGAGTGAAAGCCGTAAACCTGGATGAATGATTTCGGCACTAAATTGTCAGGATTGCAAAGGTGTGGTTCGAATTCGTGGAAACATGGATCTTCCTCGCATTGAGCTGATTTTACGGTATCTCATTCAAGCCTCATTTATGTTGAATGGTAGTTGCAACCTGTTTTCTCAGTCATAGCAGTTGTCTCTTTTTCGTGTTACGGTACCAAAAGACACCTGTGTGACATAATTAGATTTATTTTTCAACTCCAACTCCCAAACTCTTGTTCGTTACGAATTCCAGTGTTGTTGCTTTCTACGTAACGCTAAGCCTTTTATTTTGCTAGTTTCACCGGTATCGTTGTAAATAACAGGCCCCTAAGTTTATGGCAATATTTCAAGGAGCTGGTTAGCATTGATGCTTCTTTCGAAGAGGGGCCCGAGCTGAGAGTTAGGTAGGCCTTCTTTTTGTTGAAATGAAAATATTTTTTGCTATGTTAAGGACCTCCTTTTTCGGTTCACTGCTGTCCTGTTTTTCAGCACCTACTACTTTCTTCTTTAACTTTTATCTTGTTTTGTGAACTTCTTTCCCAACTCACTGTTTCTATGTTCCTTCTGCATAGATTCCGCATTCCCTTATGTCCATGCTAAATGGTAACTCCCTTCTTTCTCTCTTCGATACGCTCTTTTTTGTAGCATTTAGGGAGGCTTAAACTAACCTATAATCCAATCTTCTTTTGAAGAGCGTGCTATTTGCTTGCAAAAGATGCGAACAAAACCAAAATAGCGTCTTGTCCATTTCATGCAGTTTTATTTACGAACCGAATCTCACGAGAAAGAACAAACGTATCTAAACTTTGTAGTTAAAATTGATATAAGTGAGAAACACTCGGCTTTACGTTATGCTGATTGCTTGGTGCCAGTTCATTTAAGTGAACTATAGAACAGGATACAAAAAAATGGATTATGAGGAATGAAGTATGAAATTGAAAGTACAGCATGGAGTACAATTAAAAAACAATGGATAATTCAATTGATTATACAGTAAAATACACTGAAGCTTAGATAAGAAAACATAGAATTGAAAGAGGCTACAGGAATGAGTAACGTGGCCTATTTACGCTACCCCAGTTCTACACGGTTCAACCAGATCGAATACCAATACACATCGGAAACTTTTTGGTCCAACGCATACATGCGAGTTTCTCCTCTTCTGTGATACCGTCGAATTCTGTCCGTAATCCATCCGAGCAAATGGAAGAACGGAAGTCTTTGATGAGGACGAGCAAATGTGGGAGGTGCTATAACGACCATCCCATTCAAGTGGCATCCTCTAATATCGCTAAGGAAGTGTAAGATCCTGCAATATCGTAGCTTGAGTGAATTATCGTATTAATTAATTTCTTGGGTATCTTCTTGCAGATGGCTTCATAAAGCTTCACGAGAAATATAATACAGCGATTGATGCTGATTGCGGTTCCGCGCTCGGGGAAATCAGCAAAAGCACCCACTTATCACCAGAGAAGACATTCGGCGTAATCGTCACTTCTGATCCCACTGTTTTGGTTTTTCTTCTTTCTTTTCTTCCTCCTTCGTCATAAGGGAACAAATTTCTAACTTATTTTTGTTCTCTAAACCTAAGTTTGTGTGTCGTGCAACCTGTACTGAGTGTGGCGAAAAAAAGCGCACCAAACGAGCAATAGTTCAAAATGTAACAGAAGGGACTCCGTTCATGAAATCTCTTGTTGGTATTTACAGTTCGGTTTAATAAACTATCCAGCCTTTGCTAGCGAATTTTTGTCCTGCAACTGGACATGATGCACACTTTCCAGTGCGCACGCTGGCCATGGCTATAACTTTAGGCTCTCTACCGGCCAAAATTTGCAGATTTCACACTTTTTTCTATTAGTATATGGTCATGAATATCACTCAGCATTTGGAAGCCCGACAGAAATTCCGGGCGTAGTCTTACATGATATTTTCATATACATCTGAACCCAAGATCGAGTACATATTTATTCGATATCTAAATTTAAAATATATAAGATAGATTAAAAAATAACGTATCTGCATGTTATTGGGAGTCAAATTTTTTCACCTGTAGCTTCTGTATCTCGAATGGAGAGGAGAGTTGAGTAGGCGGCAAACAATAGTTTTAAATGAACATAATTTTTTTGTTCACTGCAGATTTTTTCAGCACTTGTTTTTTCTTCAACATTGATTTTGCTTCATAAACTTCTATCAACATTGATATTTTTATGCGAAGGGTGTGAAGACGTTCCTTGTGTATCGATTCCTTGTTCCCTTGTTTCCGCGCTTAAAAGAGCATTTCTCCCTCCTGCCTTTGCAACACGTTTTTTGAAGTAAGAGGGGCTTCAGGTAACTCATTTTCTAATCTAATCGGAGCTTTTATGAATTAACACCGACAAATTACTGTGAACCGACTGTTTTTGTGTTTTTTCCTAAGCGTAATTTTCTTTTTACAATTGTAAACAGTAAAATTTTCAAACGCTAATTCGATGCTTTTGCGTGCGGGCACTCGGCACAAAATATTCATTCTAAGTGTGGAATCAAGTAAAAAAAAAGTGTGCATCCATATTGATAATGGGGGAATTTCCCCTTACAGCTGAGAATATTAAAAACCTTTTTGAAATTGCATTCATGTCCAGTTCATTTTTCTAAATGGACAAAACTTGTTCAGCAAACCAATGTTGATCGAATAATTTAATTGGGTAGGAGGTTATAATTTCTGCGGTTTAATTAATAATTCAATCAAATCATTTCTTTCTAGTGATTGTGTTTCGCCAGCCTAAATTAATTCGGAATTAAAATGCTGAATTCTTTTACATTACAAATCAAACTTGATTTCGCTTGCTGGAGATTTTGTTAGAGTTCTCGGGATCGAAATTAATTAAAAGTTTAAAAATCCAAGAGTGTTAATAATTTATCAAGAAACTCAACTGCATTCCGATATTTTCTAAGAAGAAGTATGTGCTATTTTACGATACTAATATATTGCATTTTCTTGAGCATTGTAAATACCGCTCTCGCAACACACCTTGCAACCCATTTACAACAAAATAGAGAACATTTCTCTTTCAGAGCAGCACTTTCTCCAGAGACTTACTCTAAACCCAAGGAATAATTTTCCGGAGAATATAGGTACACTCGGAAGATATTGGGGCATCTATCGTGGCCAGTATTTGTGCGCGTGGATGCAACGCACGCTTTCACACACACGACGTTTGTCAGCCGCTGGAGCAACACTGCCTGTGACCAAGTTCAGGTTCTCATGCATTGATGCTGGCTACAAGGGTCGCTTGAGGAACCGACTCTCAATAACAGTCCACAACACCAGTAACGAGGATCTACTTGCACCAATATCGCCAGCCTATATAACCAGAAGGAGTGCGACGTAATGCGCGCAGCAACAGCCCACCCACAATATCTGCGCTCGCTCCGAGCACAGCGCTACAGCTCTGACAAACTCCCACCTTATTGTTTTTCGTGAAATGCTGCCTACAAGTCCTTCCGTTTTGCCAAATTGTCTTCTCAAGGGCTTTCTACTGATATTTACTGGCTAGAGCGCCACGTTATTCGAACCTAAGTCTTTAATTTCGTTTAAGTTTTAATAAGATTTTATCAAGGAATGTTTTAATTTAGAATTTAATCGGTGAGAAAATTATGAGACTCCACTTTTTCCAGAGTAAAGTTATCCAGTTAAATACAGTATGTACACCACATTTCAAAACACACTGGGCTCGCTAAAAGTGAGATTATAATCAGAGCAGTTAAGTGACCGGAATCAATTGCAAGACTTGATGAGTTCTTCGCATAATAGATCGGTGATCTATGAATAATTCTCGCTGCTCAAGTGCGGCTGCCGCTGCCGCTGCTTGAGTTCGATGACTTTATTTTGTATTTATTGCTTCGTTGGTTATTAATCCAGTAATTCTAAGCGGGGCGTGTTTTGCGAAAAAATTTAACTGAGGATTATTAAAGTACTAATATTTAATCTGGTGAACTGCAATGAACTCTAATTAATTTGGCATCTATTATACATCTAGCGTTTCACAGTTAACTGTTCCCGTACTTTTATTGAATGTTGGGCTTTTAGGACGAGCTGGATTCCTTTATTCTGTTTTTAACACATTATTTTTTATACTGAAATTTTTTAAACTATTACGCCATATTGATAGTCTCCTTTTGTCTAATTTTTGATAAAACACCATTAAAACTGTCTGAAACATTATTGGTATTCCAGAAATTTACGTGTTATTTGTGGACCAATTAGACAGGTCACTGACCTTGTGACTGGCGAAGTGGCTGAAAATATCAACGAAAGTTTCGCGTTTGACCATGTTAGGAATATGTTCTAGGGAATGTTCCATAAAGCAGCTAACAATACTGAACTTAAGGCAACGACACTGGGGGGCTTGAAATTCATAAGCCACGCAAACGTAATTCATAAACTATTAAAAATGAACAAAGAAGACATTTACATCGTGGCATCAAATACTGAAAATTCGCAAAGTTTGAAACGGTGTACTCTGATCTTTTCACTCGTGTTCGACCGAAATCCATTGATGTCGAGTGAACGTTCATTGACACGACATTCATCGTGTCAATCAACCCTTATACCTCACTCACCCTGCAGCTCATCAGTAGGAAGGCAAATACTCGATTTTAAATTTACTTGCTGAGTTTGACCTTTTTCTCATTCTTCGCTGACCTTCTAACTCTGAAAAACAGCGCCATAGGTGTGAATGCCAGAATAAGATTTAAGGCTTTCGGGAAATGATGAAAATGCACTGCAAATGTCGTTCCAAGAAGAGTGCGCATTGATGGTGTAGTGCATTTGTTATGTACGCAACAGTGAGAGACTAGATTGAGCATTTTGATTTCGTGTTCGTAGTAAGCTGTGAGACCTCTTTTTCGCTACCATGAGTAAACAATACGTTTCAGTGTTTCATAATGCTTTGCTGAATAAATAACTGCGACAACTTTTGGGAAATGATCGACGTAGAAGTCAAATAATATATATGCATGAATTTATGCCTATACCATCATGCTTGTCTATTTTCTAAGGCTAATTCAGAAATTTTGTATGCTTGGAACATGTATATTTTGTGTTTATCGTTGAATCTATTTCTTTTCGTTTTTAATCTCCATCAATTTACTGAAAAGCAACTTAGAAAATGCTTTCAAGTGGTTAATCATTAAAATAATTATCACTTTGACGAAACAGGTCTGGGCGCTTCGTAGGGATTTGGCGTTGAGTGACAACGTTGAAGATAGGTCATTACAGCTTCATGTTTAAATTTTTGAGGTATCAATAACTCGGCCAAGTTTTCTTTAAAAAAATTTATTTCAAAACCGCCGCATTTGCGAAACCTCCGAATTCTAGCCCGTGCTATTCGTAGAGCCCACCCGACTGACGTCCATAAGTCAAGACTGCGCACATCCATCCTCAGTTATACCGCCACTATCATCGCAGCCAACACACAGGCGGCCGATCTTACCCACCAGCTCTGAGGTTGGATTTTTAAACAATTCAAGTCCTTGCAGCACCATAGCTGGCTGCCCAAGTTCTTCTGTCGACTTGACGGCCCAACAAACTTTTTCACGGTTAAATTGGATAAGATTGAGTTTTTAAATAATTTATTTACCAGAGGCTATATAGAAGTAGATTGTTTCGTATGTCTAGTACAAGAATAAAATTTGAGTTTAGCGACCTCTGGGTCCGAATAAGTTCAGTGACTTCTCGGGCATCCTACCACCAATGCTATTCTAAGATGTACAGTTATGCTCACTTAATTCACTTAACTTAATTTAACTTGACTTAACTTAACCTAATTCACTTAACTTAATTACATACTAGACAGATCAATGAATTACATAGTTCACTCGAGATTTGATGCTTGAATTTACAACATAGCTTACATGGGCTAGATGGTAACAGTATATTCTAGAAACGACCTGAGAACCGACTGAGGATCAATTAAATTGACCATTGCAAATTACTCTTTCAGGATGAGTCCTTAGGAGAAGAGATTTGACTTGGTTCTCTTACATGCTTAATATTTCGATAGGATTCAAGGGATAGGGATTCAAGATTCATTTTGAAAGCTTTGTTAGAATTTCTTAAACGGATCTCTGCAGGGATCGAGTTTCAAGTTTTAGTTTGAATGTACAATAAATTATGTTGTGACCGAACTTTTGAATAATAAGGCAGCATGAAGGTACTTCTGTTTCGGGTTAAATGGTCGTGGTGACCAGTTTTTCTGACTTCATTGGAGCGTATGAATGTGTCACTCGATCGCTCGATGTCACCTGATGAATGTCACCTATCACCTTTATTCTGTAACTGTTCAATAAGGAGAAAGCAGGTGCAGTTAAGTGCCGCTGGTAAAACATTCTTGCTCATCATCAAATAATGTTTGCCTTTCCTTACTCGGCTGAAACCTTCTGTTGCTTCGTGTAGTTATAATAAATGTTGAATTGAATAAGATTTCTCTCTCGCAAGTAATGATTTCTAATGCCATCCTAATTGTAGTTGTAATAAATGTTGAATTGAATAAGATTTCTCTCACGCAAGTAATGATTTCTAATGCCATCCCTAATACGTTGACTTATTGACTTATTTTTTTTCAAATTACTTACAATAGTGTTATATGAGATAAAAATTGGTTTCATTTT
Source organism: Platorchestia sp. MABIK (assembly GCA_014220935.1). NCBI lineage: Eukaryota > Metazoa > Arthropoda > Malacostraca > Amphipoda > Talitridae > Platorchestia > Platorchestia sp. MABIK. The sequence goes on along the minus strand of JACJUY010001715.1, from coordinate 22,461 downwards.
TGCGAAATTTCATTTTACTCTTACTTTTTTAATCTTTTATATTATTCCATGTTAGGTTGTAAAGAAATAATGTAGTTTCTGAAATATTCCGAAATCTAAAGAGCTTGAATAAATCATCATTGAAGCTTTTGGTTGACTAAGGAGAAGTTTTTTGGCATTTCATGACCAAGAAAAGGGCATCAAATATGCGAAAACTGCGATAGTAAAAAAATATGATTAAACGTATCGAAAAGCGACAGCACACTCATTGTTTGAACAGGGAATCTGGCAATTTATGTGAATTCCAATTTTAATTACCGAGATATACTGACAAAATTATTCGAATGAATACTTCTCGTATAATAAACATCGCACATTTGAAAGATCTCTCGCGGATTGTGTGTTCAAGAGACTCTCCGGTATAATATTCATCTCTCGTCAACAATGCCAGACTTTGTACCTGCTTGTACCAAAATGGAAAATTTCACGCTTGTTTCCCAAACTATAATGCAGCCTTACACACCAACATGAAGTATTTTTTTTTTAATTCAGTAGATAGTATATATGTGGCTATAGCAGCAGCCAACGTTTGCTGAAGTGGTGAGTAACAGCGAACAATTTCTATAGTTTTCCTCCTATTGTAGACATACATCCACTTAATGCAAAGTTTATAGCTCTCTCAGTCGCTTCCTATCCAAATGTATTAATTTTGATTGGCTCTAATTGACTCGGTTATTTTTCATCCTCAACCCAAATTTCTTATGAACGTTCCAGATTTATTTGTAACTTTACTGAAACTCGCATTCAAGCTCCAAGTAACAGTTTTCGTTCAAAAACTCAGACAATTTTTACGCCTATAATATACTTCATCAAACTTCGAAACGAATAGGCTGAACTTCCCACTTCTTCCCCGCCTAAAACCTACCAAACAACTCCATGCGAAAAAACGCAAAAACCTCCAGGGAAGGAAAAAAACGAATCCCTAAAACCGACGATGGGAAGTTTGCGCTGACCTCCGCATCTGCAACACCTGTCGCCTCGCTAGACACCCCCATAGCTCATGGACCCAACCTCAATTTCACGCCCGAGACTTTAGAATCTCCTAACAAATAACCCGACCAACATCGTTTGACGAATAACGCGACACGGCAACCATTCCAGGCCTCTAGATAGTTTTATGGTGAGCCGCGCGAGGGTGCCCGTACTTTGTTAGAGTAATTCAGACAGTGTAGAAAGCAGCAAAATGTTAGAAATGTAGTATCAGTAAGGAGCAGTTCTGATTTTGAAGATGTTCATTTAATTTTTGATAGCGAAAAGAAAACATTTGATATAAACTACAGTGAGGTAAAAATTATTTGCCCAACTCATTCATGTGTAGCAAAATCATAATTTAGTTTTAACGGAGTATGAAATGCGACAATGGTAGGCAGTACGACTTGTATTAAAGCGCAAAATTTAGAATACGTGGCAAAAATGGCACTGTAGATGCAGGTCTGTGTTTTCAGGTCAGCCTACAGCTCCCTTTAAGCCTAACTGTTTTCAACTGGGATTTCAATGAAAAGCGACGCTTTTATCATTTTCAAAAAACAGTATCTACCGGTCCATTAACACTTTGAGCGATTAACTGGTTTCTGTCACATTCTGACGAAAAACTGAACTACAACAATTTTGCTCACCAATAAAAGTGGCTCGTGTTTCATGAACTCGAGGGTTGATCCGCTTAGAATAAAAGCTACTGTCCTTCATCTTGGATTGAGCACCACCAAACATTTGTTCCACGTGAATTCAAGCGTAAATGGACACGGAAGAAGTTAGCAGGGCCGTTTCTAACGCAACAATTTACACAGAAAAGATTTGGGCCTAATCGTTAGAGGCTCTCCATTCTGAGTAAAATTGCTAGCGGCTTTTTCGGAATATAGATTGGAAATTTGGTGAAGCCGGAGGGTCCGTCCGAGTATACAAACACTCACTCAAATTGATTCATGATAAAAATATCAAATTGAACATTTCCTGTCGTTTAATTACCGTGAAATCAAATAAGTAGCTTGTATCCAATTTATCGTAATGAATACAAGAGATTTAAATCCGTTGTGCTTGTCTTGTACGTATTCATTTTCATGACTCTAAAATTCTCCCTAATTTTTCAGGAGAGAAATCAAGAGTGTTCGTTGAAGTTTTCACCCCGGTACACTTTGATTAAGTACTAGTGGAATGGCTTCTATGGAAGGGAAATATTAGCTAGGCATCTTTATATTGCCGTAGGTTATTAAGCGGACGAAAAAACTTCTCAAGGGCAAGAAATGTTTGTTCAGGATCAGACACGCAAGTGGGAATCCGAAAGAACTAAGCTACTCACGTGGAAATCAATTAGCCTGAAGAATACTTATGTTAAAAATCTACATTTAGAAAACCGAAGTATAAGTCAACCTTACATTTGGTGTATACATACTCATGAAATTTAATTACTTATTATTTTTCTTCTATCGTACTCAATAATTTGAAGTAGCGAGCGCTTTAGTTTCTAGTGTTGACAGTCGTGAGGCTTTATAAACACTCATTTTCTGTTTTTACCTTCTCAGTGAAAACTTCCTCTAACGCTGTAGAATAAATTAGAGCTCTAATTATGTACACGACCGGTATCTGGAATATCATGTGGACAATTTTCAGCAAATGTTAAGAACGGATTTCATTTTCACGTAAACACACATTTGGAATGTCGTCCAATTTTCTTTTGTGCTTCTTATTATACCTTAAATATTCATTTGAATTATGTTTGTTTAATTTTTGCCATACGACACTTTCTCAAAGCTACTAAATTGGTTCAGCGAGAGATTGCGGCTCGTACTTTGAGAATAGTAGAGCGTTTCGTTCGGCGCTATGTGCGATGTAGATGAACGCTTCGCGAGGAACTGTTCTAGAGAGATAACCAAATAAAAGAGAACTACCTAACTACAATTAGTACGGACAAGCAAGTTCTAATAAGCGCATAAATAGGAAAATAAAAAGCTATTGTTTTTTCGCGTTTGGTACTTTACTCTGACTTCGTAGAATTATAATTGTCTATTCTTATTTTAATTGGTCTGACTAGAAGTTGAATTTATTTCGGCTAGGCCATAGGCTGAACAATATTTTGTTAGATCTACTGAATTGATATTCGTGTAGAAAAAAAATTTGTGATTGAAAACCATGTTTGAAGTTTAATTAAATTTATAATAACGCTTAATCATAATATTACTGAGTGAACGCGCGTGGATAATTACAGAAAATTTTCTTGACCAAAAGGGCTCTATCGTTTTTTCTTTGTGTCTCATACCTTCAAAATTTAGATTAAAAATTCTAGATTTTGACGAACGTTACCAATTGTACATTCCGTATAGTGATAATCTTTCATTATTTCAGTGCACGCTGAGACATGGTAACAATTTCTCTTTTCTATCAACTTTTGAAATTTATACTTACGTACCTGCCTTGCTATTGCACTGGAGACGTGATACCCGGATTGCTTTGAACTTTCAAACTTGCAGTGCGTCTAGTAGCAGTGCATTTCAGTAAATTGACTAGATCATTGGTTCTGTTGTGAACTAAAACGGGAACTAAAATCCTAACCTGGATTATTCGGAAACAATTTTAACATCGCTCAAAAATCTAGTTTTCCCATATCTGCCTCGTTATAGGTTTAACAGTGATGTAAAGGCTTGAAAGTGGTTTTAAATAGTCAAGTGTGACGTATGTCAGTAGCTTCCTTCACAGCTACTAATTTGTATAAAAAAATTCCTTGTAGGCTGCTGAATTATTGTTCCTATTTATTTTGGTTGACAGTATTTAATGTTTTAATGTATCTTATTCGGCTCTTTTTTATTTTTTGAGCATAATTTCTAGCCTGCTTGTACAAAATTAGGATACAACAGACCGTAGACTCTACTAAACCTAGATTTATTGTAACTCGTTAAATGACAAACGCCGCCCGTCCATCCTCCACTGACGCAGCCACAATTGACGGATCTTGCGGTAGCGTTTCCCAGCGCGCCAGTGAACTCGGGCCCAAGGGGAGTGTATTCCCATTAGCTTGCCCATTATAGTCGCATCTGAAATCCTGGTCCCTGGAGGAGAGACGCTAATGGAGATTTTTGTCGTCGGACCTCCTCGAGGCCTAGCGCCTTCTCCGGAGTGTTCTGCAGCGGCCTTCCTTCCCCTGCCGGATTGCGTCCCCTGTCGATGGCGTACGCTTTTCTTCCAAAGTTCCCCTTCTGCCGTGGTGTCCCTTTTTCGCTGAGCTCTTCAAAACTACGGTCGTGCGGTGCGTTACTAGAATGTCTCCAGGATGTTCTGTGGTGTCAGGGTATCTATGCTAGATTTTCAATAGTGCCAGTATTTCACGCTGCTGGGATTGTGTCAATCTACTGAGATGTGTCTATGATACAAAAATTAGGCAGGGTAACTGAATGTGCTGTTGCACTGAGGTGTGTCCCTCCAATGGAATGTGTCACTGCGTCTAGATGTATAGACGTTCCTGTTGATTTAGGTAAAAGCTGACTGCAATTATTCATATTCTCAATGTTTTCGCATAAAATTATCTCTCGTGTTTTGTGTTGCTATCGCTCCAGCATTTTCTCGCTGCTGAATTAGTTGTAGCAAAGGCATGAATTTTTCAAAAATTCCAATGCTGAGCATCCTTAGTGGAAGTCCGTAAGTGTCTTCGTTATCGATGTTAAGGGGCTTGAAAATTGCGAAAGTCGTTCAAGCCCTAAGCGCATCAGTGAGCGCAATGTATCATAGATACCGCGCTGCCGGTTGCACAAATTCCAAGGGTATAAAGAGGAAATTTAGAGGCCCAGCTCTCGATATTGCCGCCAAAATATCCACGCTATATAACGAGCTCGCTCTAGAAATGGAACAGGAAACTCTCCGGCAAAATAATGCGCTCTCATTTCTCCCAGTCTTCACCTTGACAAAATTAAAGAAATAAGGTAAATAAAGGTGTAAGTACGTAGATGTGGTCGACAAGAGAAAATATTCAAAGAGAAAATATCTGTTCTGAGCTGTAAGTACATGAAAAGTGAGGCTATTGTTTAAGACCGTAGCAGTAGCGAGAATGTAAAAGTTCCGTGTTTGAATTTTTCTGAAATTGTGTAAAACTATTTTGGAGGGACACAACTTTCACGGGCTATGACGAGCAGGGTACGACAAAGGTAGAAAACAAAGGTAGAAAAACATGAATACTTGTCAAAATTTTTCTTGTTTCTTCAGATATTTGCATCTGATGTAAAATTTTTAAAATCCTCTCGACAGCCAACCTCAAATTTATAGTTGTAGAATTCTTAAAGTTCGTTGATGATGTCACCTTTCGCATATTCTTGTAGGGCCTCTCTGAACTGCTTTTGAACTGTAAATAAAAATATGACTTGACCTCCGCATCCAGTTTCATTTAGTTGGAGACGTCTTACGAGGTTAAACACGCCTTGGAAATTCTTTTAGTCTTGCATTGACCTCCTGATTTTCGATGATGATATAAATAGGAAATGTTTCGGAAATATAAACCAAAGTGTAAATCTCAATGCATTACACTATAATACATTTAAAGTCCTACTCTAATAACTGACATTGTGATTTATTTACACACATTTTCTGATTACTTCATCATTATTTGATGACTTCACGTACTTCATCAAATTGAAATTTAAAGGCTTTGTGTAATTTTGTGAGCATGTTTACTTATTTTAAAATTGAATTAAATTTTTTCTTATTCACGTTCGATGTCATCTTTTGCAAACCATAACTATAATTTCCAGAATAATTTTTTCATATGGCTCCAGTTCACGAAGAAATAAAACGAGGAAAAGAATACAATACACATTTTATTTTAAAGAATCTTCCCAACAGTTACTCAAGAATTAGTTTACCATGGCGCTCAGCAGCTCTTTAAGCACCAGTCGACATCGTGCCCAAATTTGGGAAGAACAGACTGTGCTGCATTAACATTTCGGCCCGCAACTAATATTTTTCTTTCCCATAATTCGATCGTAGGAGATAAAAGCCATTCTGGCTAGAGCCTAATCCAAATGGAAGGCAACACGACGAGGATGCGACTTACGATGCCGAGTCTCCCATGTAGAAAGCATTTAGAGACTTGAGCTTAGAATTCACAGCCAGAGCGAGAGGGGCAGTATTTCGGAATTTTCGACGAGATTTCAGGCGATGTAAGGGGTTGAATCCCAGAGAGAATTGCAAGAATTTGCTTAAAATAAGGATTGTCCTCTCGAGACCATTAAATTGCATGGGGCTCTGCGTCAAGAAATGTACCAATGAATTCAGTTAAAGCTGTCGATGATTCATTGAACTAGAATAATAGTGGACCGTGTTTTTGTAGAAATTCTGTGGTAGTAAACTTGCTGGTTACAGGCCTTGGAAATTCCCATTAGTGTAAATGCTTGAAGAAATAAGAGCCTTGTCTAAATGCCAACACTTGTGTGCATGTACAAATAAAAAATTCCTTACGGTTATATTCACGTTCAACAGGTTCGTATGGCTTTACAATTCATTGAAGTAGATCAACATTATTCGAAATTTATAGGAAGTAATAATTGTCAATATTTCCAATAAGAAACTTCTTAAAAAGAGTGGGTTTATGCTTTTAAGATGATTTCAGCGGGTCTAAGATGATTTAAGGGAATTTAATGTAATTTTTTTCACTTCCTGGGGTTCCTTCAGTAATTTAAGATGAGAATTATAGGCGCAAATGGCAATTATATGAACTGTTATGAAATTTGAGCTTCTTTGACATTTTAATTGTTCATGTATTTTATGAACGTGTTACGCGGAATATCCACTGAAATTCACACACTGGGATTATTAGCACTTGATTAAGTTTAAAACCCAAGAGTTTGAGTTATTCAGACTTTGGAAAAGCAACAATGAGAATATATCTCAGCCACCCATATCATTGTAACTCCTCTGGCAATAAATTCAAGCCAGTAGGCATCAATCAAAGTCGAAAAATATGAACTAAATGCCGGAACGAGTCATACAAAGTAAGCTGTACACACCAACAAGGAAAAAAAATCAAGAAGTGCAAGCTGTATGCAAGAATTAGTGTCATTAAATGCGAGCTATACGCGTGAATGAGAGTCAAGAAATATCAATATGGGTGAAAAAGAGTCGAGAAAAGCAAGTTATGTACATGAGGCGGGGCCAAGAAACGCGAGTTAAATGCTCTAGCCAGAGTCTATAAATGTGATCTACATATATATACATGAGCAAAGGTCAAGAAATGCAAGCTATAAGCATGAGCTAGAAGCACTTGCAAGAAGGTCTCCATAATCGAAACAATACCGCAGAGGCTCGGCGCAGACCAGGAAAGTAGTCTCTAAGGGGTCCCTTCTGTTCGAAAGAGATTACGCTAGTCCTTAGAAACTCCAACAACTTGCAGGACTTTTGTAACGTTAAGTTCTAAATGGTTGAGATCTTGGGGGAATCGAGGGCTATTTTGACTTGTGTCATCTCTGAAGAAAAATCCCCTCGAGAACTTGGAAGCCGTCAGTTGTGGCATTCAAGACTCGAGAAATTAATAAAAGCGACCTCGGCAAAGTTGATGCCGCTTTTCAAAGAAGAGTTTCAATGATTTTAGTAGGAAATAACGATGGCAGATCGAGCTCGTCTCGCCAATTTTTGCAAAATTTTGCATTTTGAATGCGTTTCCTAGGTATTGCTTTCCAAGAAGAGAGATGAATAGTGTAAAATTTGCATAACAATTCAACAGAACACAAGAGCATATTGTTCAAATTGTTCTTCATTTCATGACTGAAACACTTCATTGTTCCCATCCATCTGAAAGACATAAAAATGTAATTCAAGTGAGCTAACATTTGAGCAAATATTGAGATAAAGTGAAGCACAAAGAGCTATAAGGCAATAAACGCAATTTTGCGAAAATAATTTGCTCGAAGCATTTTCGCACAGTCCAAAGCAATCTTCTTGGATCTTCTTATAGTACGCCTCTTCGTTACAGTGAATGGCCACGATGCAAAGTGCGAGTCTTCTAGTTTCTGACTGTATAAAAAAAGTTTTTCTGATTTCTTCCTAGCCACTTTTTCATACACCAGTGCCACAGTTTAAATTGGTTGCTCTTTACACTTCCTGGGGGTGGAAGAATTCTGCCTTATAGGGTCGTTTTAGCTGATAAGGTTTGCCTACTTTTGGAACACGTTCCATCTCTTCTGACCTCACGTCATGTCTGGGGAAACTGCTTCACTTTCCTCAGTTTTAAACCTGCCAAGTATGGGCTTCAACTTTTTGCGCATTTCGATCTGCGACCGCTTTTTCCGGGAAGTGCGAAAGTCGGGAAGAAAAATCCTCTGCGTCAATTTTTGAGAAGTCATTTTAAAATCACGGATTTTCACAGCCGTCGTTCATCCCAGCAAAGATACACCAACTTTGTAATTGAGCAATGGAGTTATTATCAACAGTGAAGAACTCTTATAGTGAACACAAAATTGTGTTTGCATTGTAACTCATAAACAATCTTTCCCTTTCAAATCACGAACGTTATTTGTATCATATCACTTACAGCTGTAAGTGGTGGTTCCCAGTCGAGTACTGCTACAGTGGAACTCCCGCTCGCGGTATTGATCTTCAGTGGAACCATTATTTTGGAGAGTGTGAGGTATATTGCTACCGACACGCGAGCGCGCCAGCCTCGCATTTATATCGAGTAATGATTTTCTGGTCTAATTGTTAGAGAAATTCGGGTAAGGCTCAACCGGGGAAAGCAAGCCTTTGTTCATCCGCAAACCTCATGCTAGTCTAGTGTCGTCAATCGAGGAGGAGGGCTCTCTGATGTTGCTGAAAGCTCGTCGTGAATGCGCGACATGGGCTCAGAGTCGTAGGAAAGCCAGCGTATGAGAATAGCAACAAGATTATCCAAATGAAGACTGATATTCTAAACCTCAAGACGGTTCCAAGATTAATTCTGCCACAACACAAAGCACCGCAGTTCATTCAGCCTACTTGAAAGGAATGATGCTTCATTCATTCATGTGCTGCACCACTGAGCTCAAGGCCTTGATTAACACTACCTGGCTTTATAGTACCTGCTCACCGAGCCAATGATGCATTTTTTAGCCTACTTTGGCTAAGTGAAAAGGTGTCTCAATGAAACTCGTGGGCTCATGTTTCTTTTTAAATCTTGGCTTAGTCATTTTTTTGTGATAATGATTAAAACAGAAAATATCTCTGTTCTTTTATGAACGAACAAAAGAAAAAATCCTCTCTGGATCTTCCCATCTTTTCATATATTACATTACTTCTGCTGCAATAAGAAGGCTTTGAGCTGAGATACAACAATCTTACATTGAAAGGGAAAGAGAAACCCTAAATTTGTAGCAATCGCTGGCTCAGCTTCAGGATACGTAATCTAATTGCTCAACTGCACTAATCTTGCTTTGAGTTTAGGCTTTGAAGTGCCCGGCCTTTCCAGGAGTCCGAGGCCACGTCGGTTGTTCTGCCTGGATGTGGCAGGCCAAAGCCATCGCCGAATCATTTTCAAGAACCTAACGTGCATCTTAGGAGCTCTGTTATATTACAGGGGCGCCATCTTCCAGAAATTTGAAATTCCTCCCTGTGCTATGGAGCAGAGTTGTGTGTTTGACGAGCAGGAAAACCTATTCATGAGCAGATGACAGCAGCCAAAGTCACGCTTTGAAATTTGGAATATCATGTTACTGCGAGAGAATATTAGATCCCATTCCATGAATACGTCCAACAGTCTTCGGACAGCATTTTGCGCATCAAAGACGCGGAGAATGTCATAGTGCTCCTGCACGTCATGAAGGAAAGAATTGTTTTACATTGTGCGGCTAGTTCTGTAATGCTTGTTTCGCGTGTGGCGGTTCCATATGGTTTGTGAAACTAGGCAGCCTTGGATGAACTTAAAATCTGTGTGGTATATTACGTATTTCCCTACGAAATCCCCAATTGACCGATATTTTAAAATTCATTTCTTCATTTCAAAGACTTAATTTACTTCCTACTATTGGTTTGTGAAAGTTAAGTGATTGTGTTTCTATTGTGACTGAACCCTATCTCCTGGATTCAGAATAGATGAACCTAGTTTTTCACTTATGAAGTTTTGACCTATAGTAAAATGTTATTTTACTCCAAACCTCACATGCCCCGTACATCTGTACTCTGTCCAGAAGAAGTTTCGTCATGCTGTTTACCAAATTCCAATTTAAAGACTTGATGACCGTGTCTCAAATGATTTTGAAAAGTAATCAAATCTATTTTTGAGTCGCGTTCACTAAAGTTTCCATATTTACTAGTCACGACTTCAGCAGTTGCGCCCTCTACGTAAATTCCATGGTTTAGTTGATTTGAGCTTGCATCAGCTGTTTTTTTATTTTATTATCGTTTTAAACTCAAACCTGAATAATTTTGGAAGTTTTTCCATCAGAGTTTCCGTCTTTAGCGCTTTATTCCTACTTACTTTGGTTTCTTACGAGGTGGTCGCATGTTTTTGTAGGTTTGACTCCCAAGTGCCCCTGTGCGGTCTGTCCATGCGAATATCATCTAGCAAAGTAAGTCTTGAGTATGGCTGTTTGGATCGATATAATCTAAGCAATGTTAGGCCATTGATTAAACATTCCAAAGTTTTTTGGTAATGTTGTTGTTGACATGCCGTTAAGAAATTTGGTTTACATTTACAGATGGCACTACTGCAATACACATTCGCTCAAAAACAATTAGAGCTGCAGTGAAGGCAAATTTCATTCATCTTTGCTTCATTTCTGTAATCACAAAACTTTTGCAGCTACCTAGCTTCACTTTTAAGAGCAAATAACGTTTATGAATTCGGTTTGATTTCTGTTCTATGCTGTGCATTTAAACAATTTATTTACCACAAGTGATACAGCAATAGATTTTGTCTCAAGGCTGGTACAATGGACACATTTGAGTATAGCTACTTGTGGGTCCGAATAAGTTCAGCGACTTGTAGGGCAACCTATCATCAAAGCTAATTTAAGGTGTACAGATTATGTTTAACCTAATTTACTTTACCTAGGGGCATACAAGACTTATCATGATTCGGTGCTTAATTTTTTCACACAAAATAATAGTTAATATGGGCTAGATGGGAACAGTATATTCAAGAAAACGATGAGGAGCAGACTTAAAGATCTATATTATTAATCATGGCAGATTGCCTTTTCACGATAAGTCGTGTAACAGAAGAAAAAAATGACTTGATTACCTTTCGATATGAAGAGGAATTAAAGATTTGTTTTGAGAGCTTTATAAAAATTTGTTAAACTTATCTCAGAATTGATTGTCCAATGAAGAGGATTCTGTGTTGTGATCGAGGTTTTGCATATTAAGGAAGTATGAAGTTACTTCTATTTCGGGTTAAATGATGATAATGGCCAGTTTGAGCAGTTAATAATTGTTTGAGTTCTCTGTCGTCAGTGTTTTATACATGAAATTACATTTGGAGAGCTTGTAGAGATCAATAAGCTTAAGTATTTTTAAACTTTAGCATGAATCATATGTGAGAGTATTAAATTCTAATTTCATTACCGCTCGAATGGCTCTTTTTTACAGCCCGAAGAGCAAATTGGTTTTATTTTTATCAGTTCCGTGCCAAGCTTCTATTTCGTAATGTAGATATGGTGAAAGGATAGTTCGATAAAGGATTTTTAAAGCTTCTTCAAGCGATACATTTTTTACTTTATGAAGGATTCCAACGGATTTGGATAATTGAGTACTGATACGCTCAATATGCTCTTTGAATGTTAGATGTTCATCTAATATAATGCCCAAAAACTTACAGGAGTTGGTTGCTCCAATTTCACCATCACCAGTATTAATGCATGGAAAAGACATGTTTCTCTTGTATGAAAATATAATGTATTTTGCCTTATCGATATTGAGGCGTATTTTATTAGCTTTAAGCCACATTGAAACATTTTGCAGCTGATTATTTACACTCTGCAATTTAAATTGGATTTTCATTTGGAAGAGCCGCAGAGAGCGTGCTGTCGTTGGCAAAAAGTGGGAATTTGAAGAATGAAGTAGATTTAACTAAATCGTTGATAAAGATCAAAAAGAGGAGAGGCCCGAAGACCGACCCTTGCGGTACTCCATGGCTGATTGTCAGTAGTTCCGATGGTGCATCGTCAATGCCGACATATTACTTCCGATTTGTTACGTATGATTTGAACCAATCATGTGTAACTGCTCTGACGCCGCATCATTTATGGTTTAAATTCTTTATCGAACTAAAGCGAATGAGATATTTGACTTAAAATTTAAGTGATTAGTTGATGAATATCTCTGCTTTTCCAGAAAGAACCCGTTATAGATGAAAGTAGATTGATGTTTTTCGTCAAATAAAATTGAGTATTCTATTGCTCTATCATTCACCCCGAAGTCGTTTTCCACCGAAAAGAGTTGTACTTACATCTTGTCCTCTCTTTGAAAATTATTCAGGTCTCCTTTGATATTGAAAGTATTGACTTCCTGTCACGCGATATTCTTTCGCGTGGTATTCTTTTCTCGCCGTGCTTCGTCCAACTTTCATTCTCCCTTTGATCACTGAGCAGCACTTTTTAATATTGCATGGTCTGACTTTAAAAGGATTACTGAGCTCGCCACGCTCTCAGCACGTTTTACATCATCTCACCACTCATAATAACTCAAGCAATACTGCAGGAATGGACTTGCTATTCATAAGATATATTTTTCAAGTCGACAGCATGTTTTCATTTCATTGCACGCCAGGCCTCCTCCTGCGTCATCACCCAGCACCAGTGAGTGTTAGAGCGGCTTTAGCAGAACAGCTGATAACCCACTTCACTTGATAGAATTAGCCCTGTATTTCAAACACGGTTCTAAAGTAAGTGGATTAAGCAACGACATGTGTCAACTCAATGACTACTACTCGAGCTGCTATTGATTAGGTGTCCAACTTGTCGAAAGCTGAAGTGTGGCTTTCGAAGTGTGATTCTAGTTGCGTTTTTGCTGCTTATCCGAAGCACATCTCTCTTTGAAGTTTTTCGTCGGGAATTTCATCATGACAAGTACAGGTATTTCATGAGCTACTCAATTATTGTTATTCACTGATGTCTGTAAGTGCACCTGTTTCTCTAACTATTGATTTATCAGTTAATTATGGATTCTGAGCGTGATTTGCCATGCTTTTGGATTGGTAAAGAGAATCTGTTACTGTATTAATGTCTTCAACGGGATAAGTGTACGGTTTTTTGACACGAAAGAGGCAGAGTTGGCTTTAGTCCTCAGACCTGCGTTGCTGTGTGTAAACTCAACTCATTGATGCGTATGTGCTACGTTTTCCTACGGATGTGTATGTACAGCGAATAATTTCATCGGGTTAAAAGAAGTATAAGCGAGCTTCTTGACATTTTTCTCCTACTCTACATTCTATGAGAGTCGTGAAGGTACGGCAAAAGTTTGGAGAAAGACCTTCAGAATTCTGTGCTCGGATCAATATTTCTGAATAACGTTGTAAAACATTTTTGTTCAACTGATCTCAGTCATAATATATTTCCAAACAAATATAGCTAATTTTTGCCCGTCTTTTTGAAGAAATCGAGCATGTAGAGTTATGCTAGTACCCAATAGGTCTTGAAACTTTTGCGTGTAAAGTTCTTCGTACTTGAACAACAATCAAATTACCCTTCTATTTCATTCACTTTCTAAAGTTACATTTTAACAGTGTATGAAGCAGTACTTTATTATTGCAACTCCCAGGCAGCTTACTATACGAAAATTTCCGCCCTCGCGCGGTTGTTTTTATGTTCTCAGTTTTTCCATGACATGCATACACATCCTTCCCACTACTCATACATGTCATGGGAAGTAGATCGTGATCCTGGAATTCGGAGAATAGTCTTCAATGTTCGACGCAACTTTTGTTTGTTGTTTCGTTCATGAGAGTTATTTGTTTCTAGGAACATCAGGAAAAACGCTGAGTTATATATTTTCCAGACTGCAACCTTCCTATGCACTTGCATTACAAAGAGTATAAAAATTGTCATCGGTTCAGAGAAATTCACATCCTAGAAAATAAAGGCACAGTATTACCTTGATGGGTTTTTTCATCGAGAGAACGACAAATTGTATCATGTCGCTTTAATTTAGCAAGGAGCTCTATGCTCCAATAATTTTTGTGCGATGGAGAAAAACGAAAAAAGAAATTTCTAGCGTGCATTGAATAGCCTGAATGGACTTGAATCAAACTTCAGTCGATCACGTGCCAACGAACGTCGTTCGCTATTGAATGCAACAAGAAAAAAAAACTGCGTGCTGTCTGTAATAACAGAGCAGTGCTTGCTAGGCACATTATTCACAGCGCAGTCAAATCAAGGTGAACAATAAATAAGCTCACGGAATGCCTCATTAAGCTTTGCTGGTACAAATGAGAAGCACAGTGCTTGCACCAAACGAGGAGAGCTATTTTCGCCGTACAAAGAAAAGATGATACACATACCTATGAAACAATGCGCTCTATGTCAAATTTGGATGTTCAGTAATTCAGGGGAAAATTAAGAAGTCGCATTTCAAATAGGGATGAGAAACATCATGTTCTGCCAAAGTTACGTACGCAATCATTTCATTCTCTTGAGTACTATATAACAGACAGATGCAGTTCGTAACTTTGGAAAGCCAATAGCTTTAATATTTGCTGGTGCCAGTTGTGATGATCTATTACCGGTGAAAGATCGATCACAGATCTGTTGCAGCGATCATCTCACATTTGTAAATACGAATCATCGAAAAATCGATGCGTTTAATATTTGATCTATAGCTAGTTGTGTGGATGTTTTAGTGTCCGAGAATCAATCGCAGATCTATTGGAGCAATTGTGTCACTTTATGATCGAAAAATCTATAGGTTTACCATTTGATGTAGCCACTTCTGTGTATGTTCAATTGTACAAAATCGATCTATAGGCTCAATTGTCTCACTTTGGGCTCGTTTTTGAGGACATATTTCAATCAAATGTCTTAGCGGATGAAGAAACCTCTCTGATTTTGCTCCCACGTACGAAGAATGAAGACTAACACCCGGCAACAGATTGTACAGCTCTCTCTCGAACGCTGCTTGGTGACCTCTCCAACGTACACAGTTTACACCGAAGCGCCGCTCGAAGATGCAATGTTTAGCTGTTCTGGCAGCCACGTACCTACTGCGCCAAGCTTTTACTTGAGCTTCATTTGGGGCCCGTATCTCGTGCTCTAAATATCTCTCGTGAATCTTCCCGCCTTCGCTTTATTTATGTGTGTGGTTTACTTCAAATAGAAGTGTCTCACCCAAATGAATCTGGTTAGAACATTGATCTCCTGGTGCTTTACATGTATTACACTTGTCTAATATATTGCTTACTGATATCATATGTGAGTCAATTTATTCTTCTTATGTCGTGATTATTTTCAAAGACGAATCATTTGTAAATCAATGTCAAGAGTAAAAGTCATGAAACAAAAATGGACCATTAATTTTCGAGTGGATGCTCTAACGATGGATTTCTGTTAAATTTGAAGCAGCCGAAAACACGATCAGTTTTTGTGAGCGGAATGAGATCATCATACGTCAAACGTTAGATGAGCTCTTCCAAGGTTTCTTGCACACGACGTCATACTGATAGCATAGAGTATAAGCCAAAACTGTTATAACGGAGTTGTTCGTGACATATTAATCAGAATGCATGAAATGAGACTTCAATTTTAGGTATAATAGAAAAATGTTTAGTTTTATTCTAATTCAGTCCACAGTAAATACATATTTTACCGAGCGCGGAATGTAGCAGAGCTAACATTAACTGACATCACTTTCATTTTTGTTTCATGAACTTCACTCCTAATCTGCTTGATTTTAAGCGCCGGGATCTTGCGAGGGTAACATTGTGCATAGATTCCACGTTTCATTAGCTACATGCTAAATGGGACCTTCATCCTTTCTCTCTTTTGGACACCTTTGCTGTGGATGGGGAGGAATAAACTAACTGATCAACAAATCTAATCAATACCATGCAAGGTGCTTCCCCTTTTCGCATGCAGCACTTGGTGAATATTCTGTTTCACAAGTTTGAACATGAAGAAGCTTCTAAAGACCAAAATTTTATCCCACGGTGCAAACCACTTGAACAACTTTGAAGCGTTCAGTGTGTGTGCGCTTGGAAACAATGGAACAGTCCCAATAATATTGAAAAGGTTTGCGAACAAATGAAGTATTCAGTGATTGTGAAAGCTGGAAAAAAATCAATCTAAGCTGAACAGGAAATTTTTTAATATATTATCAATCCCGTGAAATTCAAAATCTGAGTTTGCAACTTTTTTCTTTTCCCATTTACATCGATATTCGGGGGTGAGGATGTTCGGATGCTAATGTAAACTTTAGGTACCGGATAAAATTTGTCTTATGGTGCGCAGAAATAAAGTAAATTTGAGGATCACTGGGGCCAGCAGTTCCATGTATTGGGAGGCAAGTCTGCTTTACGGCCACAAGCGCATTGTTAGCGTCGGATTGGTAGGCACCATTTGGCGCCCCTTCGATAGCTCTCTAAATCTTACTTCGTGTAACTCACGCAGAAAGAATTTATTGCCTCAAGAAATTCCCTCTCCAAGATGAGATGTGAAAAAGATCAGGCTTTGAGTGCTGTGCCCCAAGATTGGAGTCGTGAGAAATGTTTCTGGCAAAAATATATGGCGCTGTATTCTGGTTTTTGCTTAACGTTTCGAGACAAGGACATGTCTCCAATCCTGCCCATTCTTGGTTCTATGGTAGATTGCAGCATCCAATAAATTATGTTCTTTTAAAGTTCCCTCTCACAGACCATTGAAAGCGTCGCCGTCAGACGTGAAGCGATTTCTTGCCTCCTTTCCCTTAATCGGATCCCTGGTGAAGTTCATTGAATATTTTTTCATACGAAGTAAAAGTTTACAGTGTATGCAAAGCTTTATAACTGGCACCCGTGACAACAGCCGTATTAAAATAAAAATGAAGTGTTGCATCCGGATTAAAATTAAACTAACTATTGCATATGATGCCAAAATGAATGAATCAAATAACACACACATTCTTTAAAGTTTTAAGAATAAGTGTGTGCATCAACTTCTCGAACAAGTTGCCACATAACAATTTGAAATGAGAAGATGATAAGTTCGTAATTTAGAATCGCCATGACAGACCCTCGTATTCTCAATTTTCGTTTGATAGAAAAATGAGTTCATTATATCAGTCAGGCAGGCACTACTGATCCGGGGTCGTGAAATATGCCCTCGCTTTTCTTATTACAAACCATTTCTTGGGACCCAATCAGTGTTAGCTGCCAGCTGTTCATCGGACCGACAGGTGAACGGCAAGAAACCTCTATCGACCTCACGAAACTTCTCAGCAATAAACATTGAAATATTGGTCAGACTTAGCACTGCAGTCATCATTGCACTTGCGATTGCCGGTGTTTTCCAGTCTACATTTTGTTAATCGGCGCAAATTGCTAGATTTTCAGGGTGATTCCGGGCGGGGAATAAGAAATTTCATTACTGCTGGACGTCTCTTTGTCATAAACAACGGGAAGTAGGACACAGTACTCATTCTAATTAAGGTTATGGGTGTTAACGGATGCAATTTCACCTCATAAACTTGCGTGTGACCCAACGCCTTTCTCGGACGACAAATGGTTTCATGCATTTGCTGTGCATTGCGAACGGACAACTAATTTTAAGTTACATCTCGCACATGTGCATAGTAAAGCTATAATTCCTGATCAATTTACTACACTGAAATGAATCAAAGAGATTAACATGCCTTAGAAAAATTAAAGAATCTAATTTTCCGTCAGAATTCATGGAATGATTGACTTCAGAGATCCATGTTCACACAAAATCTATGTGTCAGGCATTGAAGACCTTCTTTCCTAAAGTCACTTAACTATTCAGAATCGCCTATGTATGTATTGCTCTAGCAGACACTCACTTCCACTCTTTTTTATCCAACGATTCCTCATTTTATCAACACGAGAAATTCAGGCTGGATGTTCCTCTAGTTTTTTTTGCATTGATGATCGATTCTCAGTATTCCCGTGTGCCAAGCCCTGGCCAGAAATGTGTTCTCGCACTTTTTATGAAAACCTCTGTCACTCATAGCAAGGAAAGCGTTGAATACATGCCCTCCTGATTGACGTATCTCTGTGGCGTCTGCTGCCAACATTTGCGGGCCCTCTTTGCATTAAGGCGTCAAACGGCGCACATTTGCGCCTTATCGTCGCTTGAAGGGCAACATTGTAGCCAGAATACCGCTGGCTGAAGGGTAACATGATGGCCGGGAAATGCAAAGGGTTTGTAACATGATGTCGCCGATGGCAACGGGGTAGCTGCCATCATCACACGGAATATATCAATGTTGGCACCTTCTTGTGCCGGATAGCTTCGTTGCACAATGTCGAGAATTTCTCCGTGATATTTTTGGATATGAACAACAAATGAGAGTTCGAGGAAATAGTGCCAGAGATTTCACAAAAGATGGGAGGTTTCAAAGAATCTGTAGCGTGACACGAGATATTTTGCCATAGTGGCATGATGAAAACACATTAGTGGTTAGTTTGGAATTTTGAGCTCGATCGACGAGACAGATTTAGTTCACAAGTGTTAGCAGTTTACGCGAGTGCTCAGAATGTTGTCAAATCATTTTAAAGATATCTTCACCGTTCGATACTGTCGATTGAAATAACTCGATATCGCAGGAAGAAATGCCACGACACGAGTGTCATATACTACGTCCTGTAAACACAAATGAGTTGACTTTAGTTAAGCGTTTGTCGTGCTACGCTGGTGGCACAAAATAATTGATTGAAAACTAATCAGAACCCTAATAATTTGTCTGAAATTTATTTACTTTCTATTTGATACGGCAATGCATTAAATGGAGTCCTTGCTATACTGTAAGTGTGCATAGAGGAAGAAATTCTCCTCGAATCTTAATTGGACAGTGAAGTTTCCCTTCACATTCATAGGAACTCTTTAATAAAACTGAAAAGACGAGACTGGAAGCAGTCAGTTGTCCTAATGCGAAAAATGTACCATTACTAAAAAATATTAGCTTGCATCAAGATTCTTGCGAGAGAAGATCAGCTTCCTCGCTTGTTAAATTTAAGTTGCATCTGAGGTGTCACTAACTTCTCCTATCTTGATCGCGTCGAATTTTGGTTATAAAGATGTGGATTATTTTAGAGAATGTTTTTCGTTCAGTTTCGCTCGTTCAAAACTCACAACTCGGTTTACAGCCTTTGCATTCGTTCAAAGTTTCGTGCCCTCATAGCTTAAGACTCGTTTTGCACTTTACTTTTCCAAAATTAGCATTACGCTGAAATCCCTTATAAAAATAAATGGCAAGTTTGCCTATGACATTACGAAATAGTTCTACAGTCCTTGATGCTTTGTTTCTTAACTGTCCTCAGAAGACGGTCACTCATGAGTGATCGTCAGAAAATTGAGTGCGAACTCTCAGATACGTTTCGAAGAAACCAATTTTTTATCCCTTCGTTAAATATTTATTTCTTGCTATAAACTTTCTCACTTAATAGTTTACTGTAATTAGCAAAATCTACATATGATCTCTGACACAAGAGTCTGTGGGATTTCATGCTAGTGGGAAAAAACGAGAGCTGTTGAATTCAAGCTGCAGCAAGTTTTAAATCGTTCCTTGCTGTTCATCATATTGTTATTAGTGCGTGCAAGGCCGGTAAGCGACCAACTATACCAAGTTTTTACTAGTATTCGCCCAATTTTGAACAGTTTTACGGACGCAATCATAATCTAACATTTTCTTATCCTCATTTCACCACTCCGTCAAAATGATTGATTTGCTGATGTGGGTGTGGCTTCTTTTTTCTACTGATTTTATCGTTTTAAAATCTTCGTTTTAACTTGCGAAAGTTGCTTCATTTGTTTAATTTTTTACATATGTAGCACCTGAAGTTACATTCATAGCATCTATAACCGTTAACGTATGAACCAGCATTGGATGGTCCGAAAATCGAGTTAGTCTTCGAATGATTGCATACACGTTTTAGTTTCAGTTCTCCTTTCCAAAAATATTTCATAGTTTCTGGATGCTAGCAATAAATGTTAAAGCTCCATCCCTCTAGCATTGAAAATTTCTCACTGCAAGCATAAAGGTATTGCATAGTATGAGTTGTTGCAATTCGTGATATTGCAACTCGTTTTATTGATCAAAGTATTTTGCTGATGTTCGAGCTACGCGCCAAATTGCATTCTCATCTCGATGCCGACCAATGCAGAACCTGAAATGCACGCCGTGTGTGGGGCTCAAGCAGATTATTGCTTTTAATTCAGGCGTGAAAATCTGTTCTCGTCCTTCACATCACACCTTTATGGCTATTGTAGTTGCTTTTTCATTTAGTGTTGACTTATTGCTACCTATTAAACCTGAGCTCTCATTGATTATAGCGAACGACTATTCACTAGAGCTTGAAGGGATTATTCTTCAGCGCATCGTGAGAGGCTAGTGCTAATCGGTGATACAGTGAGCGCATGAGCCACACTCACGGGTACACTGGGAGTGCCTGTCCCCGTCAGGGTATTTTGGAAAACCAGCATCCTCTGTTGTAACCCCAGCAAATATAAGTCAACAACAACGCTTGTAGCAAGAGCTTGTAGTCAAGTAGGAATTAACATTTGTTCTAAACTTCTCTTTCTCACTTTTTAACATGTTTACTGCAATGGGTTAAACTGAAGTATTCAATTCAAATTTAAATTCAAAAGTTGTTAGAAAATTTATGAATATCAAATATTCACTGGGTCCATTATACCATTAATTTTGAAAGACTATTAAAAATTGTTCAAATCCTATCGATGGGTCGTTCCGCGCAGGAAAAACTTAAGTACGAGCCATCGATGGGTCGTATCGCAGTCAACGTGATAAGAGAGGCTGATGTACCGTACAACTAGCCTCTTGCAGGAGTGTTTCGTTTTTATTTTTCATGCACATTTGACCTTTTTTGTGCCATCAAGGCGCTAAAGCTTTTTTTTGCTAGCTCAGCGAGCTGCACCAACCGCAACCATAATTTTGTGCTGCTCCTGTGGTGTCACTTGAACTCCAGGTTCACTCAGTTTTTATGAGGTGATCGCCTTGACTGAATCGAATCAGAAGTTAAACATCAGCATATTGTGTTTAATGAAATAATTTTGTTGCAGAGTAATGCCGGCTCAGTAACTTCATAATTTTTTATTGCACAGTGTATTTCTCATCCATAGTAACACAGTTTTCTCACTACGTGACCTGGAATATTTCTCGGTACTAGTCAGTGCGCTCACTCTGCACTAAACGTCTTTCTAGTACATAGCAATCATTATACAACTTTTTCGGCTCTAATTTTTTTCCGTAGCCTAACAATAGTGTGAAATAACTGCCCGGAATATTTTAGTGATATCTCCGCAATTACCGTACTGTAAGTACAGCACTTTGAGCAATTACTGTCGTCGAAGTTTTATAATTGCACAATTTTATCGATAACACTACTGTATTCAGAGTCGTGCTAGTCAATTCCACTTCTATAAGATCACTGTTTTTGTCTATTCCCCTAGAGCTCTATAAACAGTCACGACCTGTAAGCATCAGCGAACTTTTTACATTTAGGCCTTAGAATAACGGCTCACGCAAGTACCAGGTGCGTCAGTGAAACGAAAAATTTTTAAGGTTCTTAAAACTATGAAAAATAAGGTATTAAAAAGGTATCATTTGGTATATAAATGATTAACATGAACAACTATTTGGTGTACGATAACCGAAGTGAATTATTTTTTTTTTCAGTGTCCTCTAGGTGTCCATTCCAACGCACACAGGCGGCCGTGGAAATTGTTCATGACATCTCTTGACGTGTTTAGTGGAATCGCAGCAATCTCATCTCGAATGCGCTGTTTCAAGGCTGGAATGCTCCCTGGAAGATTTAACTGATACACCTTCGCTTTAAGGAGCCCCGTATGGCGTGAACTATTGTGTCAGCAAAATGCGCTGTGACCCACTTTTCCCCTGTAAGGTTGGAATGAGTTTGAAGTCAGAATTATGCCTGTCACAACTCGTAACTTCTCAATCAGCTTAAGTGTATCACTTACCGCTAGAAAGTATTGTTTGCTTCCTCATGTGAGGCTCAGGGGATAGTGATACGCTGGACAACTGCGGAGCTTTACTTCCGACTGATGTTGTTACAGAGCGGCTGGAATGCTCCCTGGAAGATTTACCTGATACACCTTCGCTTTAAGGAGCCCCGTGTGTTATGAAGTATCTCCACGGCCGCCTTGATAATGTGTGCGTCGGAATGGAGGCCACCTAGAGGACATTTTAAAAAATTATTCATATCGGTTATTGTACACCAAATGGTTGTGTACGTTCATGATTTTATATACCAAATACATTTTTACCTTATTTTTCATTGTTTTATGAACCTTTAAT
>JACJUY010001714.1:124830-142776 GCA_014220935.1 Platorchestia sp. MABIK | reverse complement strand
AGGACGTGTTGACTGATTCAGAGAATGTTTTGGTCAGTCCACGCATTCTCGTTGTCGTTGTTGAGTGGTGAAGTATCTCTTAACACTTTGACTGCGGCAGGTAACACTGAAGTTTGACATTCAATTCAAATTTAAAGTCCATTTCAGTAAGTAGTGTTGGAAAGAAACAGTAACTGGATCATACATTCATTTAGTTTTGATTGAGTTTTATTTTAAATTGAGTTTGTGACTACTGGTTGGTGAGCAGCACAATGAGAACTCCCTCAATGACCAAATATGGCTCACGTCGCAGTCAAAGCATTGAAAAGAGTTTGTTTAGGTCAGTCTACGCAGTCTTTTTTGTTGATGTTCAGTGGTAAAATATCTATTTAAAAGAGTATGCTTTGGTAAGTTTATGCTTTCTTTTTTATTGATGTTGAGGAGTAAAATATCCAGTAAGGAACAATACACGCCTCAACATTAGAGGCGCACGCAGAGTAACATTAGGGAGCGGCATGACCCAACTCACATCCTGTTCGTGGCTGCACACAACGTCCAAGTTAACGCGTCAAGCAGAGCGTTTTCCTTCCGATACAGAATCGGCCTCACTCAATCTAGAGATTATGAAAGAATTTTTTGTTCGTGTGCTTTTCTTTGTGTTGATTGAAAGACTGGACTTTCCTTTCCGTGCAAACAAACCGACACAGAATCAGCCTCACACAATCTAAAGATTATTTAAAAAAATTTGTTCGAGTGCTAATTCAATGACTGGACTTTTTTTTCCTTGCTTCCAAAAGAATTTTTAATTCCTTGCTTGAACATGCAGAGCCACACATTTGCTGCCGCACGGGATCACTTCATTGACTGTAGTCTCAGCATGGCGGTGAGATCCTCTAAGGTACGTGCGATATAACTTCAACAGGCCCCGATACATTGCAAATGATGAATGTTGATATTTTCTTGTGAAGTAAACAGAAAAACTTTCTGTGGAAGTGGATGAGCGCGTAGACATGAGATGTATCGTCGTTTGGGATAAAAGTAACTTGAATTACTCGCAGCTTGTTCAAAACGGCTGGAAATTTTTCAAATTTTCAGATGTAATTCTTAGCATTAATTCTTGTTCGTTCCTCTCAACAATTTCATTTGGTTTTAATTGCATACGTTGCTTAAACATAGCTTAATTTTAAACATATAAAAACGGTCGTACAGGATAAAATACAGAAAAATGAAAATTCAAACGCTCCAAAAAATTTGAGAATTGAAGTTTTGAATCGCATGAAGCCCACTTTTCACTTAGCTGCCAATACTGATGGTACAAGACTAATTCAAATAAGTAGTGCTGGAATAATACTAATGGTGCTATACCAACAGTAATGCTGCCATTTCGATACAAATTGGGCTATTATAAAGCTAATGGTGCTGTACCAACAGTAATGGTGCTGCACAAACATCAATGGTGCAGTACCAACATCAATAGTGCTATACCAACATCAATGGCGCTGTACCAATACTAGTGGTGCCATACTGATACAAATAGTGCTATAATAATGAGGATTGTGCTGTACCAACACTACAGGTGCCAATGCTCAACACGTTGCTTGTGATACGTCCCACCAGTGGATCGTGTTTAGATTTTTCCCGCTGCTAAATGACCCATCGATGTGTCGTTCGAAAAATTCTAACAATCTTTTTTTTTAAATCAATGGTATTCAATGGACCCATTTAATGTTTTGTATTTATAAAGCTGCCAATCACATTTGACTTTGAATTTGAGTTGAACATTTAACTTCAGTTTAACCCGCCGCAGCGAACGAGTTTAGTCGCTAAAACGGCGACTTGCCCCGGCACTGTATGTACGGCAGGCCCCACGTCTCCCCGGGGGAGTAGCGGATGGTGGCCAGCACCCCGGGGTTGTCCATCACAACCTTGAGGTACGCGAACACGGTGAGGTTGAGGTAGGCCGCCACCCCGCTCAGCAGGTGCCACACATTGTGTAGGCCGGGCACGCCTATGCCTAGCCAAAAGCCGCACATAGCTCGGTCCAGCAACCAACACGCGATCGCCAACACACTTGTTGCTAAACTCAGCCTCGTGAGACGGAGCGAATTGGACCGTTTGATGAAGAAACTTTCGACGACCTGGAAGTACAAGACCGGGAGGTTCATGGCCATGAGCCAGAAGGAGTTGGTGATGGGAGCCACAAACCAGCACAGCGTCAGCAGAATGGCCAAGAATATCGAAATGAAATAGGAAGTTTTCCCTCTATATACAGCCGGCCTGTACTGGTTGGACGTGAAGGATGCATATGATATGCACAGCGCCCAAATGATCCAGACTTCGTCGAGCAGCTGGCCAAGTAAGGACAAGGTGCCGTGGAAGTAGACACTCGCCAAGCCAACGAGTATGGTCATGTACAGCACACCTTGAGGTCCGTACGAGACTTGTTCGCAGTAGCTCTGCCACAGTTTCTTCCTGATGCAGTAGGCTGGGATGAGGACGATGAGGATGTTGGAGAGGGTGTTGGTGAACTCTGCGATGTTGCTGCTCACGGTGTAGTTCTCCTCGCACCAGTCCACGGGGGACGACTGCGGGGCTAGCCACTTCTCCGAAAAGTCTTCCTGAAAGATAATGAAGGGTGCTTTATTCCAATCAATCAAGCCTGATGCAAATCATCTTGTATTATCTTGTATCTGTTTTTTTTTTCAAATGCCTCATAACTTACAACAGGACGCAATGACGGTTACCCCCGGTCAAGCCGGTACCCATTTCCGACACCTGGGTAGAGTGGGGAATTGTGGCTGAGTTCTCCCTTTTCCCAACAGGGAGAAACACCGAGCGGCACTGCAAGGATTCGAACTGCCGACCCTTCCCGTGTAGGGTGCGCTCTTTGCCACTCAGCCGCGGTAATACGTACAATTTATTCTTGACTAACCAAATAAAGAAAGAAAAAAAGAAAAGAAAGAAAAACAGTTTATATCCAATAAAGGTGTTACAAAATGCACATCATTGGTTTTTTAACTATCCTAAAGTACGGATCCTTAGTTGATACAAACACATGGGTATCGTCATACCCATGTCACTAGTCGAAACAAACACACACAGAGTCTAGGGTGGTTGGGAGAATTAATGCTCAGGATTACTTCCACGTAAGTGCATTATTTGGTACAGTGTGTTGTTGCTGCTCCCTTTCCTAATTTTGTGTCACGAAAAGCGTCCTTCAGAGACAATTTCCTCCTTAAGTTAACTCAATTAACTTAAGTTAATACCATTAACTTGAGCAATGGAAAATAAAGAAGCGAGCACACCAGCAGGTAAGGGCTCATGTGAGGGAGATTTATGCATAATGCAGGAAGTTGAGAACTTTTTCCTTTTAGAATTTCCTAGAAGTAAGAAAATTTGTATAGGAATATTACAAAAGCTTTCGCTACTTCAGACTTTGGTAGCATTTAAACAGTTCATATTTTTCTTTTTATAATTCCTTTAAAATACGAAAATTTGAATACGAAAATTATCAAGTTTCACGTTACTTTGGACTTTACAGAGTCCATAATAGCAATTATTCTAATAAACTGAGAGCACATGTCTGATCCACTCACCGGCAGGATCATCACCTCAGCTGATTATCTACACACAATACGTTTATCTTCTTCGACGCCACGTCACTGTCAAAACACAAACGTCGTGCACTTTTTACTCCCTCTTTTGCTGCGGGAGAGAGAGTGCAGATTTTGAAAAAAAACACACAAGCTTAGAATTAAATCTTGAACTATCTAACACATGAGCGGCGTACTTTGAAAGCTGCTAAATAGTTAGTGGTCAGAAAAAATCATAGTAATAGATTTCGTTGAATTTCAGCATCTTGTGAATCGGGTCACTTCTTCGATCTGTTCCTTGATCACAGCTATCTTATGTCGCCATAATCACCTGGCGAGTGTGTGAAATATATCCGGTTATTATAGTAAGAAATTTACAGATTTCTTCATTAAATATTTCACGTCTATTTTTCTTCCTATGAATAATAATTTTTTAAGGAAAATCTCTAGCTGTTAAAATGTCCTTCTGATGTTCACAAAATGTCCTTCTGATGTTCACAAAATGTCCTTCTGATGTTCACAAAATGTCCTTCTGATGTTCACAAAATGTCCTTCTGATGTTCACAAAATGTCCTTCTGATGTTCACAAAAACTACCAGAAGCCAAGTAATTTCTTTCCGGCGTTGTGCCACGTTTGTTATATCAAACATGGTGAAATCAACAGAAGGCTGGTTTTTGTTAGTAGACCACGTATAGTTTGTCTATTAGTACTCCTTGAATGGTACGTTTGTCTAAATACGTCTTATATTAAGAAATGATTAAAAGCCAATTTGCTGGCATGTATCTCATGTGGTGAACTTTTTTTAAAACAAACGGTTTTTCTTTCTTTCATACCTCAGCTACCATAGATGTTTAAAACTACATCCGCATAAATGCTCCTGATTCTGAAAATGAAAAGCAAGGCGAAAGTCTATGTGCGTATGGTCATTTTTTTATTAACAAAATCAACAAAGTCTAAGGAAATGAAAATGAACGTTTCCAACTCAATTCATCATTGGCAAAATTTCTGCAATAAAACAAAACAAATATGAAAAAATAACGAACGTGCAGCGATTTTCACCTTGCTTTTCACTCTAAAATACCATAGATAAACTGTGGCTTAGATCATTACGTTGGCAAAATACGACTTCTGTCTCGTTATATCTTCAGTCGTGAAGATTCTAATGATTCTAAATGTAGGATCTGTGCTCAACAGATGAGGTCCAGTCACTCGAAATTGAATTCTTGCCAATTTGGTTACCGCTCATTGTACACGAAGTAAGGAAAATCTTCTCAGTCGTTAAGCATTTAGAAATTCCACCAAAGTTTTATTTGCACAAAACAAACTTTGACGCTCACGTAAAGCAAATCACACGAAGCAAGCAATTCACAGGGAAGACTGTTGAATCAATCGACCTCGAGTGCGAGATTTAACTCCTACAAACCACACCTGCAAGACTGATAGCTCACTTTTATTGCTTCTTCCATAAAATTCGTTATCAGCACTCGACATTAGGACATTTTATGACACTTATTTTGACTGATTTTATATATAGCAATAAGCCAATAAAAATGTCTCTCAGGCGTTCTTTATCACACCAGTAGTGCTGCCGCACGCGTGATCTGTTGAGCTAATGTAAAATTCTCATGTCTTCTTTTAGAAACGCTGCTGATGTGTTGGGTTGTCAGAAGCACCATCGCTCTTTAACATTAATGTGCAACAATAGCATGTCACCGCGACATTATTTTGTCACGTAGCTTGTAAACATGGACTGTTTGAACAACTGTGTTTGTGTTTGTGTGTGTGTATTTAGAACATAAGCCAACACACAGCAATACAGTGATGCTTGTGCATTACTTCCCCAACGCGACCTTTAATAATTTAACAGAAGTGTATTACGTGTCTGAAATTTAAACACATCACATGGTCAAACACGATATTTACAAGCAGTGAAAGCACCTGCGCTTAATTCGTTTGAGGAAGAGACTTGTTTGGGAGGAGAAAAGTTGCCAGGCCGGCACGGCCAACATCGAATTATTGCATTCACTGCTTACCTTCATACACTCTTTGTCGCTCATCAATTCGTTATCAGTGAGGGCTGTGTTATCAGCGCGAGGCAGAGATAAGCATCTCCTATCTCTGCTGATCAGCTTCCTTGCTCAACATGTGTTGAGTATCTCGTTTATTTCATTGGAGAAACGCCCCTTATAACCCGCTTTTATTCGTTTATTTTAAGTATCCTCGAATCCTCGAATTTCATCCAAATAAGTAGACTCGACTGCCAACTTGAGTCGACTTTTTAATTTATCAGCGAGAACGTACAAATTGTTTAAATTGTTTTAAACGTGGAGCAATACGTTCACACTGTGTGTCATACTCGCATGTCTGTTATCATGCTTGTGAAGTTTATCAAAGTACGAGATCACCGCGTCTGAGTACAGCAGTGACTCATGAACTCCACTTCCTCAGAAGAGGTATCGGCAATTGATGTCATCAGTTAATGAAGCTTCGATAAAGAATCGTTTCGCCATCTGAACGAGTCGAGCAAAGTCAACTGTACTCGACTTCAGTACAGTAAAGCCATCAGAACTCGTTAACTTTTTGGAGCTGCAGCAAACACAGCACAGCTTCACAAGACCATGTGAGAGTGTCATTCCTTTGATCAGCGAACTTTACTCGTCAATGTTCGAGTTTTGATGCTCTCGCAGTTACCCTCCCAAGTCACCAAAAAGATCCATTTTAAAAAATCGTCCATCTTCGGCCCACCTCGACGATGAAGGTAAAGTCTACTTTACCTCACGATAAATTAGACCTAATTTATCTAATTATCTTAAGATAAACCTCGATTTGTTATTTTGTGTTACATGCTTTACGTGAGCTTCAAAGCTTGTTTAAAAAAAAATATTTGTGGCATTTCTAAAAGTTTGTGTCTGAGTATATTCTCCTTTATTCATCTGCAATTGTCGTTCATTTACCCCTGACTTATATCTTATGCATTCTGTGCGAATCATTTTGATCATAATCAGATACATGACGTACACTCAAAGGACTGAAGCGTGTAGTATCATAGTATGTGTGTATTATTGTACACTGTTACAATAAAGAAGCTCCTCCTTTCTCCGGTGTGCTGCCTGTGTGCGCACAGTTCCCTAGTTCCAATCACCCGGTCGAGTTAGCATTACTGCTGGTGTGTCTCATGTGACCGGAAAATTCAAAATTTTAAATTTCAACCTCATAACATGTTCTTACTCTTCTTCCTTCCATTAGAACCAACCCATCCTAAGGATGTGGAGCATTTGAAACCAATTCCCGTGGAAAATAAGAGAAAAATTAAAATTTAACAATTCTATGACATCCTACATGGTATTCTCAGCAAATACCACAAGTGACGGTACATGAAGGTAGGAGATAAAAGTCCGTTTATTCCGGTGCTCATGCCACACACGCGATGTTCACAACATGCAACACATTGCCGTCGTGCGGCCGGTGTGTGGTTCACACGGTCAGCTTATCAGACGTCAACCGTCGGCTGCACAGGGCAACGTCTGCGCTGTCTCTTTTTACTTCATAAATTCCACGGATCAATGTATTTGGACTTTGTTATAACTCTTTATTTTTGTATTTTTTCGGAAAGTTGAAAGTGACCAACCAATTGGTTGAAACGTTCTTTTTATCATTGAAATGTTTTTAAAGAAATATGATTCTTATTAAAGCGATTTTCTTTGCTCTTTTATTCAACGTCTACGCTCATACTTTTAGGAAAGAAAAGGAAAGCCAACGTGGCTAAGTTTATCATGATATATAAAAACCTTTCGAGTTACAAAATGTCTATATTCAGAGCTCTGGAATAAAACAAATCTATCGCTCGTTCTTTCATGAGGTCGGGTTTTGAAACAGGCCAATCACAGGACGCACGTCCGCCGCCACTCACAACGCCGCCCTCGTCTCCGTTTCCGAACAGTTGATCCCGTCAACCTTCGGCCGGTCGATTGCGGGGTGAACTGTGGGGCACCGTGAATATCGAATGCTAGGCGTTCTTTGGAATTGCTTAAATCAGTGGTTCCTAAAATGTTTTTCTATTTCTATCAAGCCTGATCCACATCAACTTGTGCGTTGGTTTTTCAAATGCCTCACAACTAACACCAGGACGCCATGACGGTTACCCCCGGTCAAGCCGGGACCCATTTCAGACACCTGGGTAGAGTGGGGAATTGTGACTGAGTTTTCCCTTTTCCCAACGGGGAGAAACACCGGGCGGCACTGCCGGGACTCGAACTGCCGACACCTTCCCGTAAAGGGCGCGCTCTTAACCACTCGGCCACGGTGACCACCTGAGGTAACTTGGGTTCGGCCTGGTACAGTTTGTGCACTAATACAGTGAGTAGTTATTTACACATGTTTTGAATTTGAAAAAAAAAAAAAAATTTATTTTTCCAACTACGAAGGGTTCTATGAATGCATGTATGGAACTCGAGAGGTTCAGTACCTCGAACCACTGATTTAAATGAACCAGTGGCAGGCTTCATCAGAGATATTTTGTTGTGTGTTCTCAGCTTGAACGCAAACATTCATGAATGTTCATTACGCGAATGCAAGGTGTTCTTTGGTATTACTTCATTGAACCAGTAGCAGACTTCCTTAGGTAAGTTTTATCGTGTCTGCTTCTGCTCCCGCTGTATCACTTGTGGTAAACGAATTGTTTTTCGGAAAGAATTTAGAACTCAAGCAATAGAGAACATCTCAACAATATACCGCTCTCGGTTACAACTCAGTCAGTCCTATAATCCGAGGCCAAACCGCTGCCGTACAGTCTTCTCTCTGGGCTCCCTGTCAACATATCGGACGGAACATCTTGCATGCAATTAAGCATTTTAAAACTGTTCCGAAACTGGCACGTGAGAGCCAGCAGTGTTTTGCTCTATCACGTTCCCCGCGTACTGGGCCGCATGTGCACCACTAGGTAGATTGCTCATTCACGTACGGGTCTAAATTGTGGCATTTCATGTTCCGCAACCTCTTTAAGAAATTCCTGTTATCTTGCAGGGTGAAATGTTATCGTGCAATTGTATTTCTATATTTATAAGGAAGGATAAAATTGTATTCGAGCATTAAAGTCGGTTTTCCAATTCTGCTACAGACCACCTTGTCCAAACCAACCGTTTGGCAACCACGGCAACGCAATTTAAGTGTTGAATCCACGCTAATCTCCGCAGTCTTCAGCTTCCTGTGGTGTGTGTGACGGGAAACACTGAAGCTTATTGCCCCATGTTGTGTTCCACACCACACCCCATGCAATATTATGTATGCTAAGTATATATTGGACAAAGCTTTGCGTGAAGAATAAGATAAGGCCCACCACTAATAAGATAAGCCCCGCCACTAGTGCAACACATAAGTTCGCCCACTTGTAACTTTCGAAATAATGCACCTATCAACTTCAAATTACTCTCAAACAAAAGATTAAAACTTTCTATCGTTTGAGAGTAATTTGAAGTCGATAGGTGCATTATTTCGAAAGTTACAAGTGGGTGAACTTATGGGTTGCATTAGTGGCGGGGCTCATCTGGAAAAGATCCGGCAAAATGATATTTTTAAGCTTGTTAGAGAAGATCTGTCGTTCTGAAAACAGGTTTTATACTTCATTTTATATACTTAATAGCAGCAGAACAGTTCGGAAGCGTTATTATGTAATTACTACATAATTTCACTGCTACATATAAACAACGAGAGTGCTGATCATTAGTAGGAATAGCTTTGTTGTTTAAGGTCTCTTGTTCCAGTGCGTTGTACTTTACTTTCATATATTTTACAAATTCACGCGTTTTTTACGAAAAAACAAGACTTTCCTGCACAACACTTTACCGAATATTTAGAAAAATGCCCTTGGCAAATGACGGACCACAAAGATATCTACAACCGTTCATTGAATTTACGGATTTTTTATTATCAACTTCAGGAAACAGATGTACCCATTAATGCTAACAAAAAACGCGCTTTTCAGTAACCTTAAACTTTAGAAAATATGTACCCTATCATTCATTTTAATTTCAAACAACTAAGGTGAGCTATCTTCTCATGCTAACTCCTGCATTTTTAATATAAACGGTCCTGAAGTCAACCTTTGTAACATTTTAGTGCTTGTGAATCAGCGCAATTTAGCTTGCCATGCTAGACTGAGGGCAGGAGACGTGTGACAGAGTGCCGCTACACAGCCCGAGGGGCGCGTCAAACACGCACAATCAATGCCTCATCAGCGCAGACCTTGGCAAAGTGACCGAGTAAAGACGGTTGTCTACACTCTTTGACGTCGACAAGCAGCAAATTGACGCGACAATAGGGAGCTTAGCGGTTGCACCTTTTCTGATCACAATTATTTATTCAGACCGATAATTTTCAAAGAGTTTAACTTTTCCTCATATCCGCCCACGCTTTGAAAAAGAATTTATTTCTGAATACTAAGCTTGGGCCCGTTGAATGAAGGTCGATGCTGCTACTGAAAATGTTCCGTGCCTCATGGGATAAATGTTCAAGTTTCAAAGAAGCGTGCAACTCAAATTTTCCGTGAACACTTGGCGTCTCCACGCTTCCGTCCCCAGGTATATAAGAAGGAGGAGTTTCCTCCAGGCTCACCATTCGGTCCAGTCAAGCTGCCCGGTGAACACCTCTGCGCTGCAACGCGCCCAACTCGTACATCAAGGTGGGGATGGTGGCAGGTTGTCAGATGTGGGGTCAAGGAATACTTTAATAAACTCTTCACAAGTAGCCCATAGTATTAGTAGTGGCTTTTAGTAGTTAGTGAGTTATTTAGTTTGTTAGTTGGTTAGTTAGTGAGTGAATTTTTAATTAGTTAGTTAATTAGTTAGGTAGTGAGTTATTTAGTTAGTTAGTGAGTTGGTTAATTATAGTTAGTGCTTTGATGTGTGGTAGAGAAGTGTGGCCAGTGTAGATCAGGTAAACAGTGAACACAACATGAATATATATACCGGGTACGTAAGTTCACCATACCGACATTGCCTGCGGTACGGTCAAGAAAACACCGGATGCGGTTGACAGCATCAGCTACAATTCTGAGAAAATTTCGTGACGTACACTCCAATTTCGCCAACTTTAGTCGTATTGTCATTTTACCACCAAGAGCGCATCTGAATGTCTTCCCAGGCCGCACTGCTCGAGTTGCTCGAAGAAATTAACATCCCAGTTCTAAAATACATTCAACTCTCCACCTACCAACGCAGTTGTTAGTAGTATTAGCTCTACCCCGTCGCTTTGATAAAAAAAATTAAATAACTCACAAGATAGGCACCCTGGTGCGCTAAAAGGAAGAAAGAAAAACCGTTTGTATTCAAGAAAGTCAATACATGAGATGTATTACACATTGGATTTTAAATGAGTGCGAATATATTTCAAAGAGTGCAAATGAATTTTAAATGAAATAGATTTTAAATGAGTGGACATGGATGTTAGATGAGTGCAATCCAACAAAGGAACGCCTCACACCGCAGATGCGTCTGAAAATCGCCGCGCTGCTGCTGGTGGTGGCGATGGCAACCCACACGCAGGCCAAAGTCTACTCCAGGTGTCAACTTGCCAGGGAGTTCAAGTGCAAGTATCGCTTCCCTGCCAGTAAAATCGCCGATTGTAAGTTCATTTACTTCTTTACTATTTATGAAATTTGTTCCTTGTTTTTAAATTAGAATTGAACACCCGAGCTGAGAATTTGTTGTTTGCACGGCCCAATTTTGTGGTAGCTTGATCAATGAACATTTCAGAAATGTTCGAGTGTATGGCATAAAAGATAAATATGAGCAGATATATTCATTGTTAAAACTTGGCATTCAACTATTGGAATGCAGATTATTTGGTGTCTGTGAATTAAGAAAAATAATTTGTTAGTGTCGAGTGTGTATGGTGTAAACATGATTTTTCCAACATTACGTTCAGAAGTAGCTCTCTCTGTGCTAAAATATCAGCGAAATTCCAATTTGATGTCAAATAAATCGAATAAAAATAATTTTGGAATTTGGTATCACAATGGTCAAATAATAACTTCGATATTTGATATGAAAAGAATTTGGAACTAATATAATCATATAATCATAATTTTGATATTTCACGTAAAAAGAATTTGATATCAAAATATAAAATATCAAAAAAGAGCGCAGTAGGCCCTTGTTCTCAAATTACACTGCTATGCTCCGACCTCGATCTCTCCCACAATCTTCCGTTCTACAGGATTGTGGGAGAACTCTTCCGCTCACTTCCAACATTTTTCTCGGGAGTCGCAATCCTCGGAAGTAACTCTTGCTTGCATGTGGTGGCCCTCATTCAACATGCGCTGTACCAGTAATGTTAAATGTCGAATGTGAATGTGGTACTTATAGTGCGATTTTTAGGGAACCTTGTGTAAACAATGAAAACAAGAATCAACGTTACAGAGGAGATTTATTGCTGCAAACGTTTCGGAATGTAATTATTCCATCTTCAGCGCTGGAAGAAACCAAATGTTTCTGCAGTCATGGATAACATTTTAGTGCCCGCACAATAACGTTTTATCGCACGCAAAATAACATTTGATTACACAATAACATTTTATTGTACCTGTGGCCCACCTACCCCCATAACAAGTACCTCCCCCCCCCCCCCCNCCCCCCCCCCCCCCCAGGGGTGTGCTTGGTAAAGTCGGAGAGCAGCTACAACACGGCCGCCACGAACACCAACAGGAACGGCAGCAAAGATTACGGCTTGTTCCAGGTGAGACAAGTGCAATTGCATCGAAGTGGTCGTGTAATCGGGTTAAAATATTCTCAAATATTTGATCTGGAAATGATGCTTCATGAAATTTTATCATCGACTTCGCAATAGACATGAAATTGCGCTTCACGTGAGGGAAAAATTCTCTATTTAAATAATTTATTTATATATAACAATTTAATGAATATAATTTTTTTAAATTAAACAAATAGAGAATTATACTGCAAACATGCTCACAGAGCAGCATTGCCCCATTCTCTATTTGTTTTACTTTTGCTTTGTTTGAAACTTCGACATCAGCACAACTGGAGCCAACATTTGCGGTACTTAACTTTAATCAGAAAGACAAAGCACTTATTTAAGTTAAGTTGAGCCAATACAAAGAGATATCGCAACTAAATGTGTGGAGAGAGACAAACTGATATTGTAGCTAGATTCGTTGATTAAACATTTACAGACGGGAAAATGTTGTGACATCTTTAGTTCCAACTTTAACATATTCTTTTGAATATATAATTATGTAGTATTTGTTCCTTGATTACATATATGGCCACTTAATTAACAAATTATTATGTTGCTAATTGTTTTTTTGGTAAACTTACAAATGAAAATTTTTTCAGATATTTCTGAATACAATGCAGCGTATGACATGTTGGTAGCATTTGTTAGATAAAGGAACGCTCTCTCATTCGTCGCAACGCACTTTTTTTAAACCGAGTAATAATCCACTTTTCTACACCAAGTAATATTCTCACATATCCAAAGCTTTACTATTATGACTCTAACTAACAACTCATTAATTAACCCCTTAATGAAGTAACAAAATCTGTTCTATACTGATTATTAACTCGGTCAATTTTCATTGATCATGGGCAGTCATTTTTGGAACGCATTTCATGGGTGGAGTTCCCAAGTCAAAACAATACTTCTATTTATTCTAACTCAGCATGTCGTATTCTGAGCCTCATGTATTTCCCACGCTCTTCAGATCAACGACTACTACTGGTGTAAGTCCTCCTCTCCCTACAACGGGTGCAACATCAGCTGCTCCAGTGAGTTGTGTCTACTGTTGCAACGCAACTGTTGCAACACAATTGTTGTAACGCAATTGTTGTAACGCAATTGTTGCAACACAATTGTTGCAACACAATTGTTGTAACGCAATTGTTGCAACGCAATTGTTGTAACGCAATTGTTGCAACGCAATTGTTGCAACGCAATTGTTGCAACGCAATTGTTGCAACACAATTGTTGTAACACAATTGTTGTAACGCAATTGTTGTAACGCAGGTCTCTCGCTGCAACACAAGTCTGTAGTTGCAGCTGAGCAGTTACGTTAATTCTGTTAATTTCGGAACGCGTGTCGCAATTAATAACA
The DNA here is from genome assembly GCA_014220935.1 of Platorchestia sp. MABIK. Taxonomy (NCBI): domain Eukaryota; kingdom Metazoa; phylum Arthropoda; class Malacostraca; order Amphipoda; family Talitridae; genus Platorchestia; species Platorchestia sp. MABIK. Next base: position 129,095 of record JACJUY010001714.1, on the reverse strand, counting down.
TTTATACATTTATGTTAATAACACAACCGCAATCCCAGTCTAACTTTTTCGCCGCCTTTATGCATATTTTTCGCCGCCCAAGTAATTTAATCGCTTGGGCGGCGAAAAACATGCATGCTCCGGCGAAAAAGTTAGACTGGGATCTGCGGTTATTCTCTTTGGATCTCACCAACTTCAATGTCGAAATCATCTGCTAAAATTCCTTATATTCAACCGAAAGGTTGCACAATTTCACTCTGGCCTGCGCTTTAGTTTCTGCTAGAGCAGTCTGTGAACAGTTTTGTGACATCTGATTTGCCGGCGAGTAAAAAGCAGAAGTTTGTGACTACATCGTGAGCAATGGACAGACATGACAGAAATATTCTACGTGCAGGCTATGAACTTAGGCACTTTAATAAAGTGCAAACTTGTATTTAAGAAAACGAAGTAAGATATAAGCACTTTCTCCTTTGTAGCATCGAACTAGCGTAAAGTGTTCTTGTTTGGTACGGACGTACATTAACACTTTGACAGCAACGTGCGTCACCGGTGTCCACGGAGGGTATTTTTATAATGCTGCCGACCGACCAGTAGTCACTAACTCAATTTTCATGAACACTTAATGATCTCTAAATGATGGCGTGATCCAGTTAATGATTTCTGTTTCCAAAATTACTTATTAAAATTGACTTTAAGTGAGAGTTGAATGTTAAATTTCAGTTTTCCCAATTGCGGTCACAGTGTTAACTTGATGTTCCTCAGAATGTGTTCCTTGTGAACACAAGACGATGACGCCAGTCTTGTGAGAACTGGAACTTAAGAAGAGCAGGCGGTCTTGGTTAAGAGTTGGTTGCGTTACCCTTGCGTTGCTGGCAAGTGATTTTAAGCTGACGAATACAAGGTCTAAATTCTATAGAATATCAACTTCACACTTTGACCGCAATTATTAAAACTGAAGTTCAACATTCAACAACTCGAGTTTGAAGTCATTTGTAACGAGCAATTTTGAAAAGTACATTCATTACCTGGATCGTGCCTTCATTTAGCTCTAATTAAGTATTCATGAAACACGATTCGGTTGCGTTACGCTTGTATTGCTGGCAAGAGATTTCAAGCTTCATGGCGCAATAACTAAATATGCAATTGAACCTAAATAATGGGAGCGAGCTTTGATTTGGTGCTCTCTGGAAGAAAGTTCATCAGCGTTAACATGTTCATCTATCGCTGAGATTTTGCTGGGATTACATGCAGAAAAATACATAAAATTGTATTTTGAATCTGAATAAGTTTTTACATTTACTCATTAATTCTGTCATATGTAAACAATACTTGATTAAGTTCAAAAATTTCTTCTGTAGTTGAGCTTTGTTGCTATAGAAACGCTTTTCCCTGAAGTGACTTGTTGATAAATGTGTTTAAATTTATCTTCTTTGTTCAAATATATTTATTTAATTGAAGTTTATTTAGAGATAAATTTATTTTAAATTAATTGCAATTTAATTTGATTTAATTCATTGATATTTAATTAATTAATGTTAAATTTAAAATAAATTCATTGACTTAATGTATCTTCCTTGTTTAAAAAGACTATGAACTTAATTTGTCACCAAACAACATTCAACTGCCCGGCTAAATGGAGCACACCGAAGGTTTTAAGGTAGAAATATGCTTCAATTTACAGAACGAAAACAATACTTTCAAAATTTTTATTCAATTTTTTGCTATATCTCACTCGAGATCACTCCGTACTGCAGTCACATTACTCACTAAATGAAGAAATTAAACCAAGAATAATGCGCATGTTCATTAGGTACAGTAATGCAGAAATTTTCATAGGTCTTTTAAATTTTTATTTTATCTGAGGAATAAAAGCTATTTAACTCAAAGATATTTACAAACCTGCTCATCCCATGAAAAACTAGACGTTTTTTTCATTAAAATAATTAATTATAATCGGACTCACATATTGAGTGTATGTAGCAGAAGTGTGACACAACAATTTTCTTAGGTCTGATAATTTTTTGTTTCTTCTGAGAAATAAAATACCATTAACTCAAAGGTATTAACAAAACTGCTCATCTGAGGAAAACTTAACATTTTTTCCATGTAATTGAAATTGGAAGTAGACAGTGTCGCAAAAGCATGACTACTTTCAATCATGTTAAATCTGTACAATTGACTTGCACGTTTCAGAACTGCGGGACTCAAACATCGCCGACGACGTGAAATGCGCCAAGAAAATATACGGCCGCCAGGGCTTCTATGCCTGGTACGGCTGGCAGTACAGGTGTAAAGGCAAGAACTTGTCTTCCTATACCAGAGGCTGCAATCTCAAATGCTAGACTGGTCTGACAAACTCCAGAGCTTGTCTTCCTACACCAGAACTCGTTTTCCTTTACCAACACTTGCAACCTCACCTGCTAAACTGGTATGACTAACACCAGAGCTTGTCTTCCTATACCAACACTTGCAACCTCACCTGCTAGACTGGTATGACGAACACCAGAGCTTGTCCATTCCAGAACTTGACCTGCCTGACAGAAGCTTATTATCCTTTCATGTCGACGTATGCAGATGTGTCGAAGTCTGAACGTGTAATTTATGTTTGGAATACTCTTTGAACATGAAATATCTTTGATTTGATGCCGAAATAAAAAATGAATATTTGAGCAACCCTTCAAATAATCGCTTCTCTCAAACCACGTTTCGTACAACATTGGCGAGAGAGAAATACATCTGGTCATTTTACACGATGTCAAAAAGTGTCCACGCCACTGTATCTGCCAGGCTCTGAAATTTGTTTCAGAATAAGAAGAAAAAACGAAAAGAAAACAGTTTATTTCCAATAGAGTTTAAGCATGAAACGTTTAAAACTTTGCTCTTTAAAATATCTTTACATTCATGCGTGTGTAAAGCTTCTGAGGCATCAGAGATGAGCGCTAGAGGCGGTGTCTTGTGCCTTGTATTTTATGCTTCAGTGTCTGCGCACCTACCGTATCCGTTATGTCTTGTTCTTTTGCAACAAGCTTTGCATAATCTTTGTGTGTGACTATTTTGTCATAAGATTACTGCAGCAATGTAAAAACAAAGGCATTTGAATTCAAGGGAGAAACTCGGAAATTTATGTTTGAATGTATCTAGACTTACGTCCATATAGAATTCAAACAAGTAAAATTTTTTTTAAATGAGAACTGTTTATGTCTTTAAAATTAATTTGATATTATGTTCGTAAAAATGACATTCTTTTATGCAGAAAACTGGACCATTCGTTTCTACAACAGGAAATTTATTCTCCGGTTTTGCTTTGAGCTTTTCCTAGTATGTTGATAAAACTTCAAGCATTAATTTTGTGTTTTTTTTAACCCTAACACATTTTTTTAGTAAGATTTTTCTCATTATTTCATCGAGCGGAAACCAAAGACCCGCAAAGTCCATCACAATTTACCCCAGGATGCTGCAACTCATCACACGTTCATGTGGCGGCAGGCGAAAATATCCCTTATGTGATAACAACGCAGAGTTGTAACTTGCTTGGTGCGTGTGTCTGTGACGCTCACAAGGACGCTCAATGACCGTATCTGTGATACGAGTGTCACCAGTGCACAAGTACAAGAATATTTTAATGGCGGGTACTATTGGGATGGATATATTTGTTGGGCATCCACGTCTGGAGGGTTCTTCTCAAGAAAATATCGAATCCCGCATTTTTGACGAGCCGTGTACACTAATACTTATCATACTTACAAGAAATTTATTGTCTTCCATTGGTTTACAAAAAAGGGTTTTTACTTGAAAGATTTCCGCGAGCAGTCGGCCAACTTTCTAGAAGGAAGCAAAACAACGTCTCACGAATTACGTCAGTCATTACAAGTTTACACCTCGGTGCTTCGCAAGCTTTATAGGGAATTGGAAGAAGGCTCTACTACAAGTAATAATGTGATAAAATGCCTCAAAGTCGAGCCTTTTGATAGATATCCGTAATCGATAAGCTAAACACGCAAGTATAACTCATTTCGTCCAACTGACGGCAGTCCAAATCTCTTTCTAGTGAATGCCTTGGATTATGGACTGCTCAGTTCTTTCTAAAGAGTGATAATACCGAGACCAGCCTGGGCTACGCTAGCTAATACCGAGACCAGCATGGGCTACGCTAGCTAATACCGTGACCAGCCTGGGCTACGCCAGCTAATACCGTGACCAGCCTGGGCTACGCTAGCTAATACCGTGACCAGCCTGGGCTACGCTAGCTAATACCGTTACCAGCCTGGGCTACGCTAGCTAATACC
>JACJUY010001714.1:112105-124685 GCA_014220935.1 Platorchestia sp. MABIK | reverse complement strand
CCAGCCTGGGCTACGCTAGCTAACACCGTGACCAGCCTGGGCTACGCTAGCTAACACCGTGACCAGCCTGGGCTACGCTAGCTAACACCGTGACCAGCCTGGGCTACGCTAGCTAACACCGTGACCAGCCTGGACTACGCTAGCTAATCTCACATCAATGCGCACAAGAAGACAAGCTGCTTTACTGAGCAAGTTAAATGTTCGTTGCACACTCCGTAGAGTTTTTAGCAATATGAGCTAACTTAAAAAGAAGCTAATATTTTTTATCTGAGTTGCTTGCTCACCTAAAGTGATGCTTGCTTGTCTCAACTGGTAGCATATACCTCAGTGGACAATTTTTTATCCCAATCATATTTTCCTTTGAAATTTGTATTTTCGTTTTTGGTTCTCCACTTGGCGAACTTTCCTGGCCAAGTCGGAGCAGACACCGCGGGCTGGCGAGTGCTGATGCATTGCTTGCATGGCCTGAGCTCGCTCCCTAGTGTGTCAGTGAGCTTCTTAGCAGCCTTCTATTAATTTGGGCTGTATGTTTAGCAGCCATTTATTTATTTAGGAGGCTTCAACTTATTTGGGCTGTAGGTTTAGCAGCCATTTATTTATTTAGGAGGCTTCAATTTATGTGGGCTGTAGGTTCAGCAGCCATTTATTTATTTAGGAGGTATCGATCTATCTAGTTTATTGATTTAGGGACATTTTTATTTATTTGGGAGGCTTCTATTTATTTAGGTTGTAGGGTTCGTATTCTTTTATTTGTTTAGGAGGCTTCCATTTTGCGTGAGCCTTATTCTGGAAGTACGCATCGTAGAGTCGCAGTTTTTTACCTCAATAAACTTGAGTTCTTGGGTGTTTTTACTTTATTTCTGCAGTCAGTCATTGCTATTTTTGTTCCCTGTCATTGATTAACTACCCCTCGATATCGAGTCAGCAAAAAAACTCTACGGACTCCGCGCCGAATATTTAACTTACTTGGAACGTAGCAGCTCGTTTGTACACTTTGGCGAGAGATTTTTGAATTTTCTGAATAATATTTTAAAATGATGTACGAGTCTAAGGGAATGCTCGCAAATACGTCCTGAGTAAAATAACGCACTATTTATCATAATCGTGTACGAAATTCATATTGAAACACTATTTTCACGGAGTCACACCCGGCAAGCGGCATTTATTGAAAAACTATGAGTCTGAACCCACTATCGCAATCACCATCAGCTGCGTAATAAATTTCTATCCATATTTAAAGTAAAATAATACATTGCAATCTAAAATTTGTACAGTATATTTGTTTGGTAGAAATTGTTCAGACATTTAGCATGAAAATCTATAGCAAAGAATGCACAGCAAAATCATCACCGAGAGATACTCGTTCGCTCGTGCTGTAGCTAGTGATAGAATTGGTCGTAAGTACACACACACACACACACACACACACACTGTGTGCTGTGACTTGTGACTCTCACGCACACAGGGAGTGAAAGAAGTGAATCCATACGCACAGCTTGTAATGAACGACAGCATTCATTTAGCTGGAGATCTCGGTGTGACAAATTATTAGCGAGAGCTGTTGTAACTAATTACACTCTACAAGCTATCCATTTACCTATTGTTCCTTGTGTTAAATAATGGACATAAGCGTCGAATAAATTAAAAAATTTAACAGATGTATTACAATTCTAATCTAAATAAATATCTATAGTGCACTAGCATGAAATATGCATCCCTTTATGAGAAATGGCATGAACTAGTCGTTAATGTGTGGAAGTCCATTATTTCAAGATCTCATCTGCAGTAATTTTTTATGTTATGTCAAAAACTGTTTTCCACAACTCATCCTTGTTCTTGAATTGACGTCTACTTGCGTAATGTCGTTGATTCATCACGTTCCTCAGGTTTTCTATGTGGCTTAGATCTGGAATATGTGAAAGTCCTGTCATCTTTCATTTGAAAATTTCGTACCGGAACGGTGGATTACAAATTCTTGTAATCTCATTTTTTATCTAATTCTGCCTAAAATTTAAAATGTTATCGACAGAGCTGAAAACAATCTCATATCAGGTCGCAAAGCTGAAAACGCGCCGCTAGAGAGAAAGTTAAATGTTCGTTGCTAAATCCGTAGAGTTTATCTCCCCAATGAACACGGCTGGTCTGTATTTATTCGGTAAGAAAAGTCGTAAGCCATACATATACTCCAAGTGATCAAAACAACAAATGATCAAAACTCTAAATTATCAAAAGATTAAAAATTGCTTTGCCTGCAAAACAATTAAAAGAACTTGAAAATTCTAACATATGTTTTGTCCACACACAAACAGCACATTTCTAGTATTTAAGTGCATTGCATAGATGTGACATCGCTCGCAGATCTGCTATCAGTCCTTAGCGCCAAAGACCCAGGACAAAATTATGACTTTAGGCACGGCAGAAAAGACAAGGTAGGGTCAAACAAGTCTTTTTTGTCGACCGTGTGGTAATGGTGACGTCATAGCAACGAACCAATAGCAGCACTCATATTGCATCTGGCAACACTGCTCGCCCCAAATCTGGCACCGATATTGGCCTAACGACATATCGCAATGGTGACGTCAGAAAGTTTGTTTGAAATGAAGCCGTTCTATTGGCTAACCGAACAAGAGGAGGTGTATTTCCCCCGTAGAAATGACTCTGCCTTGTTCCTCTACCGTACTTGAGGCAACGTATTGCGGGTGCGAATATCAAGCAATTTACCATTACTATGCTGCAGCAGCGCGGGAGAGCATTCTTCGCACACCACATACGGTAATCCGAGCACCCAGCAGGAGCAGAACCTTATGGTTGCCTTGACGTTAGGGCACTCGGTCTTTACTTTCCTGTACGCAAAGGCCGTCATGCTGAAGTACACTGCAACAGGGCTGAGCAGATGCCAGAGGTTGTGCAAGCCTGGGATGAAAAGTTCCGTCCACGTATCACACATACACTGGTCCAACACCCAGAAAAATATGGCAGCGACGCCCAATGCTATTCCTATCCGATTTAGAAGCTGGAAATGATCTTTTTTGGCCCCAAAGCATTCAATTATTTGAATGCAAAGCACTGGAACATAAAACGCCATCAGCCAGAAATTGTTAATCCAAGGTGAGACAAACCAACACAGCGTCAGCAAAACTGCAACTCCAACAGAAAGCGCATGGGACATCTTCCCGGTGAACACGGATGGCCTGTATTTATTGGGTAGGAAAAAGTCATAAGCCATGCAAATGCTCCAAATGATCAAAACTTCATCTAAAAATTGGCCGAGCAGCGATAGGGTCCAGTGAAAGTAAGCGCTGGCGATGCCTGTGAGGAACATGATGCTCAGGATTATTTGTGGCCCGAAAGACACGCTGTCAGCATAGGATGCCCACAGCTGCTGGCGGAGGCAGTGCGCTGGAATGGCAACGAGGACGATGTTCGAGATGGTGTTGGTGAACTCTGCGATCTTGAGGCTGATGTCGTAGTTTTCTTCGCACCAGTCCACGGGGGAGGATTCCCATGCTGTCCAGCCCCCCGCCGCTCTGGTGCGCGTCTGAGGAAACATGGTAAAGGTAGGATGAAGGTAAAAACAAGGAATGGCGATGGTTAGAAAGATGGAAAGTTAGAAAATGCTCTGTCGTGCGTTTAAGGAAAAATGGTCAAGACGGAATGAAGGTAAACAATGAGAAATGGCAATAGCGACAATTAGAAAGATGGATGGTTAGAAAATGCCCTGTTGCGCACCTGGCACAAAAAGGGCGGCAAAAGATTGATCAAAAGTAAGGAAACACGATGGCGATAAATAGAAACATGGAGAGTTAGGGATGGAATGGAAAACAGATGGGAAAAAGAAAGGGTGTTTCATTCTAAAAGGGAAAAAATAAGGGAAACGAAATATAAAAAAGGAAAAGCGAGGGCAATGATTAGATAAATGATGAGTTAGAAAACAGAAAAATAATGAAATCTTTTACCATTTTTAATGCACAATTTATTCTCAAATTTGAAGATCAGAAGTCGACAGAAAGTTGAAAGAGTTGGCAGAAATTGACACGATTGAAAATGTCAAAAGAATGTCACGAAAAGATAAATGATAGCAACCATGTGGGCCTAAATGCAAAGACAAAATGTGAGTTTCACACACTTTGCAATGAGGTACATGTAACTCAATTACAATTAATTTTTGTACACTGTAAGTCCCCCGAGTTGTATGATGAATAGTGAAGTCCAATGACGAGTTTCTGATTTGTTTTGACTCATTAATTCGATGACTAACGCGTTCCCGAGAACCGTCCTTAATTGAATTCTCCTCCAAGATTATTGGCGTGAATGAAATTTTTTGAACAGTTTTGAGCAGATAACCAGTCGAATGAACGTAATCTGTCCTATTAACATGTTCCCGTTTCACACTCAGCTGAAACTTACATTTATCATCTTTGCAATTTTGGACTGAGTGTCCAACGAAAATAGAAGCTTTTTTTCGTCTGTAAGTCTGCAAACAGAACCGAAATAACAGAATTTATTACAATTCATTAACGATAAAACTTACGACCCTCTTTTTTGTGGGACAGTTTGAACACGCGCTCTGTAGGGGAGCGTGAACATTTTGAACTCGTACCTAATGCAATAATACAGTAAGGAGGTAAATGAATGCAAGGAACACTCGACCTGAAAGTTGGTGCTTCTATTGAGCGGGACTTCGGTTTGAAAAGTAGGTTCTAAAGGATAGACAAGATTTACCTTGTGATCCATGCTTAACCCAGAACTACTTCACACAAAAATATTAGCAGCGGAAGCTTCGGACATGAGCGGAGGTTGTCACACACACACACGCACACACACACAGGTACAATGACGATGACGGACAAAGAGCGCATGACCTCACTTCACTCCCTTCAAAAAATGCAAACCAAGAACCCAAAGTAACAATCGTCCACTATTTATTTCTAAAATTAGAAAATGGGCATTTCTTGAAATGGCGCTATATGACACATACGCAAGACAGTCTTATTTTTTATTTTAAAAAATCCTTATCCTTTTAGAATTCATGTAAATCTCACCGGGATGAACATGACGAGGCGGCCGCAGCTGTGTTGACAACTGAGGGAGGCTTCAGCCCTTCGCTGCCTCTGCCGAAATTCAATCCCGAATAAATAAGTTCTTCGCCAAAATTGTAAATTTGTAAATAAGAAAAATCTCAATTCAAAACCGAAGAAGTAGCGTTATACTGCATATCTATGAAGCATAACGCTGTGTAGTGATATATATATATTTATATATAAAATGGTATTTATATATTGAAATTTAGGTTTTAAACAAAATATTTATATACACAGAAGTTGAATGAAATTTTGTTCATTAATAAACATTCAAGCGCAAATTTCAGACAACGCAGCAGTCCTTAGAATTTCATTGAAAATTGTGCCCGAGCTGAGTTGCCATATTTCTCAAGGAAATTTTGTATCAAAAATTGGAGTTTTATCATTTTCGATAACACATAAAGTGCGTTTAATGCGTTTAATGATCAAAATACTTTTTTTGAACAGTAATGAGAATGAGTTTTTTCTATTTTCCGAGTGATTTTTGTTGAACAAAAACCAATGAGAATGAAATTACTCATAACTTGCTACCCCGCCGTGGGTGCGCCTGTCAACAGGCTTCACCTAAGGACGTCTTATATTAAGAAATTTTTAACAGCTAAAATGCTGGCAAGTATCTCATGTGGCAACTTTTTTGGAAGTAAACGGGTTTTCTTTCTTTCTTTCTTTCTTTCTTTCTTTCTTTCACTCATTTGGAACAATTCTACACTGTCGGTGAAGCATCGCTCAAGAGTGAGTGTAGCTTTCTTCTTCGCATATTGATGCCAAGAAGAATCAATATAATAATCAATATTATAACCTCACATCTTCTACCTCATATACTCATTGTCTTTATTATAATCAATGTTATAACCTCATGTCTTTAACCTCATATGCTCATTATCTTTATTATAATCAATATTATAACCTCAATTTCAATGGAGCTGGGGCTCCATTGAAGATGAATGTCTTCGCACATTGCTGGAGTATGTGTGGCGTCTGAAGTAGTCTTGTCACATGAGGTTGTGTGTAACGGCTGAGAAGCACGCCAACACTTGACAGTTGAAGCAATCGCACTCACTTTGCATCTGATAAAACTCGTACACCTTTAACTTCTCAGTTTGCGTGACAATCTTACATTATTTCAAAACTTGACTCAAAAACGCAAAAAAATAGCGGCAACCGCACCACAACCAGCAAAACAAAAACGTCGAGCTGATAAACGAAGTAAACTCTCGTACTCTGATATGTATAAATCGGCGCAGCAGCACGGCAGTATCGGCACAGAATCAATAGCTTCACCCGACAGCGGCTGTACAGCAAAGCAATCTTCAGGGACGCTTTGTGGCAATTTTGCGCACCGTGGCCGTGCGTACTACTGCAGTAATTCCAGCGATATACTTCACTGAGCGGCGCCAAATTGCTCTGAACTGCTAGAGACAGCATTAGCCAATAGAGGCTCCAGTCAGTACACACTGCAGTAGCACGTGAGTAGGTCGGTTTTACTGACCTGCTACTGGTCAGTAAAACGTTTTACTGGCACCCGGCAAACCAGTAAACGGTCTGTTCACTTGTACTCGGCAAGCAAATTTGAAATCTATTCTTATTTACTTCTAAATGCTCTAATATTTTTTAACGATGGACTCCACGGTAGAAGAAACAAGGTAGAGTCACATCTATGGGGAAAAATACACCTCCTTATGTTCAGCTAGCCAATAGGACGGCTTCATTTCAAACAAACTTAATGACGTCACCATTGCGACATTTCGTCAGGCCAATAGTCGTGCCAGATTTGGCGCTGGGAGTGTTGCCAGATCCAATATGAGTGCTGCTATTGGTTCGTTGTCATGATGTCAGCATTGCCACACGGTCGACGAAAAAAAGACTGATTTGACCCGACCTTGTAGCAGCCACCGTGATGTTCTCTTAAAGTACAGTGGCGTCTGATGAAAGTGCTTTGAGGATTCCAAAGAATTTTGTAACTGTTCTGAATATTATTCTTAGTTAACTCATTACCAATAAGAATGTAAAATAAACAAACGTATCGTTCATGAGCAGTACTTTTCTACTTGCACACAATTTGCTAAATGAAACAGAGCGTTGTTTAATTAACATATTCTTTCCAATAGGTTTACTTACGTCAACAGATACATGTAGTTTCCTCACATATGATTCAAAACTTCAAAAGTATTTATTTCTCTCACCTCAAGTCAATCTCACCTTTAATTTGAGTCCGTTCATTTCGCGAGGAAAAGAACGGCTCTAAGGCGAACGCTGAATTCATTTTACGATGATTTCAATTTCGAAAAGAATAACTCATTAAGTCATTTCTTCAATTGGTGTCATCGACTATACAACTTCCTTTTACGCAAAGCATTCCTTTAAATAAAAAATGAATTAAATGTTAATTCCTTTTACACAGAGAGCAGAACTTTTAGATGAAAGTGGAAAACTGTCACACAGAGACATACTTCAATCAGCGTTTTGACAACCCTTGTTCATGAGATGCATGTGGTCATTTCTGTGAGTGCGTCTCTACATTACAGCTCCAGTGACCTCCCATACTCCACCGCCTTTGTTCTGCTCACGGCAAGCGATGTGTGCATGCAGTACACCATTATAGTCACCGAGTCTGGTCAGTATTACAGGAGCATTGTGTTTGTGTTGGTGAATCTGTGTGTGCGATGGTTCTGGATGCTGAGAATAGGCCTCCTATCTACAAATGATTCGCAACGCTTTTTTTTCTCGTTAAACCACATGATGGTATTCAAGAGAGCATTTGCGTACATCCATATATTACATAAAACGACATTCGTCCCGCGCTGCAAATCACTTCACAACAACAACAGCAGTTATCATCGGCATGAGATTGAAAGGTGAGGCGGACCGTTATTGATCTTTTTATACGAGCTGTGGTACCTTGTCGTTGAATCTCTAATGATTAAAGGCGGGTAAACAAATGTGTTCTTTATGCAAAGGATCTTTGGGTCTTGAAAGTGTTGCATTCCACCGACGGCGAATCATTATTGTTATGCAAGCTGTGGGACCTTGTAGTCGATAAGATTAAAGCGGGAAAATGAATGTGCTCTTCATTTATCGGAACTTAATGCCGTAAAAGTGGTGTATTCCACCGACGGCTGCTAACGAACCAAGTCGATAAGGCGGCGCGGCGCCTGCTGTGTGTACCGTAGTTCCCATAGCAGCCCCGCAGCAGACCCATATCTCGACTTCATTGAGTGCTCCCTTGTTAAGTCTTATCTCATTTAATTATTTCATCCATTGAGGTGCTGCGGGAACACAGGCCTGTGCGTAGAGTAACAGAAATCAATAGAATGTTGATTAATCAGCAATGTAATCAACAGAAATGTGTCAGCTACAACCGATTATAAAAATGTGTAATGCAATCTATGAAGGTAGATACAAAGCTACAGGATTCTAATACACATGAATAAGCTTGAAATTGTTCTCCCGCCTGCAGCAGACAGGACCCAAAAGACACCCGGAAACTAGTAATGACTGTTCTCCTTATAGACAAATTTGGAAATTTTTATTTGTTTCCTGCAAACCAGTTTGCACAAACTCCCTCAAACGGCGGATGTAACTCCCCGAAGCCCCATTCTTTCGAGTTCGGCAGTCCGCCCGGTGATTCTCCCCTTTGGGAAAAGGGCTAACTCTGCCACAATTCCCCACTCTACCCAGATGTCAGAAGTGAGTACCGGCTTGACCGGGGGTAACCGTCATCGCGTCCTGGTGTTAGCTATAAAGGCATTTGATTAAAACCAACGTACAAGGTAATGTATATCACGCTTGATTGATTGGAATAAAGCACCTCTCACTCAATAACACCCATGGTGTGTTTATTTACTTGTTTGGCGTCCGCTTCTTATTGGTTGAGAAATGCTCAGTGACCGTATCTGTGATACGAGTTTCACCAGTGCACAAGTACAAGAATATTTTAATGGCGGGTACTGTTGGGATGGATCTACTTGTTGGGCATCCACATCTGGAAGATTTATTCAAGGAAAATATCGAATCCCGTCATTTTTGATGGGTCGTGTACGCTAGTCTTTTATAAAAACCTTTGGTTACCGAGCTGGGCGAGCGTTGCTTCACAAAAACTCGGTTCGGGTTTTGTGGGACGTACTGTGTTCAACTTAATTGGCCAATACTCGACGTCAACTTTATTGAAGTAACCAAGCTCTCAAAAATAGCTAAAATGAGTGAGAAAGGCCTGCAAATGTGCCTACACTCAAAGTGAACTCGAATGTTCAGCCGATAACATGAAAGAAAAAGCCGGAAGATCGAATAATATTTTGAATTACAGCTTTTGTCTTGTGTTAGACCCTGGCTTGTTCGAGTCCAATTATTGTTTTGAATTTTTTTTTAAATACCTGAAGTCAGTAGAGGACTGCCTTCCATGGCGGGAAGTCACAAAGTCTCCATCAAGTTTCGAACTCTAGAACCTTTCTAGAACCCAAAAGGAAACTTACTTCCTTTTTATCATGATTCTGACTAAATCCTTTCATGAGCTACGTATCTTAAAGGGAAACTAAAATTATTTTAAAGTTTTTTTGATTGATTTTCCAATGTTACTTTCACTTAATCGCCAGTCCTGTAGAGCAATATCGAGTTTCTGCAGGCCGCTGGGGTTATTCCAATCTATCTAACCTAATAATGCCCGTCGTGTGTTTATTTTGTATATTTATTTATATAAATGTTTGGTGTCCGCTTCATAAGAAACATAGGATGTCTGAGTCTGCGATATCATGGATACCGAATTCCTCAGTATCACTATTATAAAAGGAGCCGCGTCCGTCCGTCCGTCTGTCTGTGTGGAACACCCACCAGCCTGCAGTGTGTGATGAGCGTATCTGTGATACAAGCTTCATCAACTCCACAATTATTTTCGGTACATTAACCCAGCAGATTCAGAGTCGGAATGAACATCACGTGTATTGGTAGGTTAAATTAGGTTGTATAGAATATCAGCAGTTGAGACTGAGGAAATTATATGAAAGGTATAAGATATCATAGAAAATCGTGGGAAAGCCATGTTAAAGCTCGGTTGGTCTGCCACTTTATCATGCTGTCAAGGAAGCTTAATGACTATTTTTGATAGGAAAGTCATCAGTGCACAAGATTAAGAATATTTTAATCGTGGGTTCTGTTGGGTTGGATATATTTGTTTTTGATCCACATCTGAAGTACATTTTTAAGGAAATTATCGATTCCAGTCATTTATGACGGATCGCGTACATTAAAAAAACTACACCTCTAATTTCTCGCAGCGCCAGCAGCGTAACATCACCTCCTCTCCCTTTAAAAAAACGGGTGTACTAGTTTCAAATAAAAGGGAGTGGACTAGTTCTAATAACGACATCAATTCCCATGTTGTGCCTGAGGATAAATTGCTCGAACGAGACCAGAAAAAATATTTACTCAACTTTCGAAGCTTTCGCTCAAATTTTTTCCGTATTCATTTCCATGTCAGTTGCAGCAATTAATTCCATGGTAAAATAAATTTACCTCGGAAAAACAAAGCTTCCCTACTCGCAGAAGTAAATATTTTAACGCAACAGTTGCACAATACAACTCCGTAGGCCCTTACTCTCTAGGTTCGTGTGTGGCGGTCATTGAGTTAAGGTAGAAACAAGACAAGTGTTTTTTGCGTAAGATTCAATACTCTGCTGCTCTAGTGAGCAACTAAATGACCCTTTTCAAGCCCTCAATGAGTCAGTGAACCTGCTTATCTTGAACACGCGTCAAATTGACGAATTTATTGACAAATCAATGGAAGATCTCAAAGCTCAAAGAACTACACAGCTTTTGCGAGGAGCACTCATGTATTTGCTGCTTATAATTCACATTAGAAATCATTAGAAGAGGGCTAACAATTTTCATGAGAAAAGTTGCAACATATACATTGCATTTACCTCATTCTACCTCATTGCATGTGTCAGGGATTTGATTCCTTTAGGGCAATGAATTTGAAACAGTTTCGGCTCAAAACTTTTTAAGTTTGTATTTCTTATAGACAAACAAAACTGTAGCTTCGAAAGAAACCGTACCAACATTAACGGAATTCTTTCTTACAAAGCGTTTAAATTTTTTTAATTAACTCTTTAATTACTTTACTCTGAGTAGTTACTTGTTATTAAAAAATTACTTTACTTCGTGGTTTATCAGCTGACATCATGTAATTTTATACCAGTGGTTGTATTTTTCACAAATTTTAGTTTGCTGTCGCAACCAATTCCAACCCAATGTTATTTTAAACGCCCGCTAAAATGAAACAGAGTTACTCCAAATGAATGAACAGAAAAAACATATATTTCCAAAAATTTGATGCATGAGACGCATTACAACACATTGGATATTCAAATTTTCTGAATATAAAGGTCCTTAATTGATAGACAAACCATACGAGGAGTAGATGACACACAACTCACGCTGAGGACCACGCAGGGAAACCTCTACTGTACGATCACCTGACCGCAACTGACTGCATCCACTAACATCGCGTGGCAACAACACCCCGCGGTCTGCAGCAGCTGATAGCTGGAATATTTGGAAGCTTCGCCTCCATCACCGATCCGAGTTCCGGGAACGTATAGCAGACAGTTCTTGCATTAGCGTGATTACGGTCCGTTGAAAAATAACTGAAGCAATTTCTGTAAAGATTCATGTTGGTGTTTTGTGGGCATGTTGCTTGCTCAGTGTGCTCATTTGCCACTTTCTCATAATTTTCACTTGAATTGTCAGTAACTTATGTCTAAATTCAACCTCACGCCTTTTTCTATATTAGCAATGTTGAAATTGAAGACTAACTGGGACATGTATGTAAATTTTTTCTCTTTTTGAATAACAGACGATGTCAGTGAAATGACATATTGTCTTGCACCTCTTTTTTTTGTAACAATATTGTGGATGATATCCCAATGGAGGTATTTTAAATATCCCTCTTTTCTATATGTAAGTGTGAAAAAGTATACAATAGTGACGTTTCTTAATTATACTTTTAACCCATACATTATAGAATCTTGATGGAAAAATGGAACATGAAGATTATATTCAAGTTGTATCGGATTGTTTTTTTATAGAAATAGCCACCGATTGAATCAAGGGTAACTGCTGTTGTATTCTAGTGTTAACAGTAAGGCCTTCTAGATGCTAGTGTACGAGCTAGATAGTACGTATTTAATGTGATTGATTTAATATATATTTTTTGTTTGCTTGCATTCATTTATTTATTCACGCATGCAAACGAACAGCTTATTTTGATTTTTACATTTTATTGAATTCGGGGGGGGAAAATAGGTTCCTACTTTTCAATGCAAATATTTCATATGCAAAATATTTTGTTCATCTACTTCTGCTGAGATGCGTTGAGCATCCTAAATGTGTAATATTTAGACATGACCATGAGGAATTGCACCAATGAAACTCTGAAGCCGCCAGTTTTAATTTTGAAAGTACCTTTACTTGGCCTATTCTGGTACTTTTTTAGTTTTCATTGACTG
>JACJUY010001714.1:77672-111903 GCA_014220935.1 Platorchestia sp. MABIK | reverse complement strand
TATGTGACATTTTTTTCGGCGGCATTTTGTCAAGTGGTGACTAGAGGTATGTGTCCTGTATACTGTATTATCAAGAAACACATATATACATAGTTATATATATGTAATTAATATGCAGAACGTTGAATTGTTGAGATTTATTGACGAAAAATCAATCTACTCACTAAACGAACGTGGAATGGATTAATAATTCTTACTCTTTCGATTGAAACTTCAGAATTAGGGGCTGATATCAATCAAATAGGGCAGTTTATTGAGTTTAGTAACCTTTTTTTTGAAATATTTTGAGTGTTTTAGCATTAAAGAAGAAATAGTACAAGCTTGCATGTCAATGCTGTCATTGCTAACTCTTTTTGGGCAAATGTATTATTTAATTAAAGTCACAAAATGTGTCAAAATGGGTGTCTACTAGGTAGTAAAGTAGTAAAGAGTAGTAAAATTTGGAAAGCAGTAAAGAAAAGTAATAAGTAGTAAAATTTGCCCAGGGTAGTAAAAAATTGTGATGTGGAATAATTCTCTGAAAAATTGAAGGTTAATGTGAAACGTTTGCTAATAATTGAATTTTGAATTTTCAGTCCCAAAACATAGTTAATTATATCAAAATAAACAAGTAGTCTTGGTCAATATTGGGTTTAATGCGATCACAGAAAATTAAAATTCCATTTCAAAGAAACGATAGAATACCATATATAAAAATGTTTTTCATAAATGACATTCTGCTCGCTGATGCGTTATTTGCGAGTTATTCAACTTTGAAGTTATAAGAACGACGCTCCTGAAATTGGTTTCCCGCGCAAAAGGAGAGGGTGTTCCAACAATGACGCAAGTATTCGGAGCGGAAGAAATGTATTGTTTTTGTAATAAATAACGCAACGAATTATTTGCCGACCCGGCAGAGCCTGAGCCCACTTCTAGGATGTTTTAGTTAATAACACAATAAAGGTTTTCACCCAAAAATATTCTTGGGACTGGAATTGTGAAGACCTAAATCGATATGCACTTGACTTGTTTCAATGTGGCGGCGACCGAAGAGCATTAGCAAAACCGTAGGAGTAAATACCGGAGATTTAATATCAGAATATTTTTATAGCGTAACATCCAAGAAGTGGGTTCAGGCTTTGCAGAATTGGCAAATAATCAATTACAAAGTACCCAAACATACTCAAACAGCTCCTGCTCAGGCGTAAACTTACTGGAACTGCTATGGAAAACGAAAACTTCAAAGTTCAACAACTCGAAAATAACGCATCAGCAAGCAGAACGTCATTCGTGTAAAACGTTTTTAAATGTGTCCCTTTAGTGATTCTTGGGGACCGAATATTAATTTTCTGTGATCGCATTAAACTCGATATTGACCGTTTTCTTTTATGCACTTTCCGTCTCAAATGAGTATTTAACAAGGTATAGCGGTAGGTTTAGTTTTGTCTATGATGACGAATGCGCTCGATTAAACAGCCACTCATTTATTTTTTAATTTTTGTTCCTTGAATCACGGTAATAACATCAAAATAAACTATTTTTCTTCTATACACTTTTTGCAACAAATGAGTATTTTATGAGTTAGAGCGGTAGGTTTAATATGGCGGAAACAGGTTCTATCATTCAAGCCCGTTGGAAGGAAGCGTCCACTGCAGTGTTGCCGTACGACGCACTCGTTGAATTACTTTCCGCTTCGAAGACTGGAGTTGCGGTAACTAATTTACCACTATAAATCGTAAAATAGTCATTTGCGACGGAAAGTGCATGAAAGAAAACTTGTTTATTTTGATTTAATTAACTATGTTTCGGCACTCAAAATTCTATATTCGATTATTAGCAAACGCTTCACATTTACCAAATTAAATTAATGTAAATAAGGTGTGAAGATTTCTTGAAATTTTTTCCAACCATAATTAGAAATTTGCCTCAGTTTTTGGGAATATTCCTATAAAGCAGGATGTAATTATAGAATTGCTTTATAGTTTTAGATATAGTTTAGTTTCAAAATTTTTGCAAATGGCAGTTAAAATATAAATGGTAAACAACTTGTTCACTCTTTCTTTTCATTCAGTTTGATCTGAAAATTATCAAATTGCTTTATGATGGAAAATTCATTTGACCCATTTTAGTATTTAAATTTTAAATTTTTTCATTATTATTTAATAAATTTTTAGGCTAAAGGTCAGTAAATAATCAAGGATTGTATACTTTTCAAAAATTAAATTCTGTTTGCTGTTTGAGTTTTTCAAACAAAAATCATAAGTTGCTACTTCTCTCAACATAACTCAACATTTTTGTCTTATAATGATTTTTTTTAGAAATAATCAATCGCATTACTTCTGAAGGACAAGCTTCCTTTGTCATATATAGGACATTTAAATGTGCTGTCCAGAGTTTAATAAAAGTTCTCCACTCATATTTTTGCATCATTCAACTATACATGACAAATATAAAATATAAACAGTAAAGAACCTAGTGAATCACAATGCAAACATTAAAAAATCCTATCGCTTGAACTTGAAATTGAGGGCTGACAGTGTCGGGGCTCTCGGGTCAGTGCAAGCTCAATAATTGGCACCACATAACTTTCAAGATCGGACTGACATGCCATTATCCGCAATGAATCCTTATTCAAAGAATTATCAAATAGAGGATGCCAAGCGTTAAAATTATGAGTATTGAGATAATTACTAAAGGTCGCAATGGAGTCGAACGACATACAGCAATTTATATTGTGTGTGAAAAACTTTTGTTTTACATTTTTTAGCTGTTTCTTAAAAACACAATAACCTTTGAAAAAAGTGTGCATTTTAGATGAAAAGGGTTCAGAAAAATACATTATTTCTGTGATAGTGTTGCTGTTATCTCAATTTTATACATAAATATTATATGGGTATTTGGCTGTAGTGCTTTTAAACATTTTTTATGCACGCAACATCCATGAATGGAATAGAGAAATTCACTTTTGCTATCACCGAGTAGCAAAAATATTTTTTTCCACCATTACAGATCATAAAAAGAAGTATAATAATCTCACTGTTTGCAGTATATTGAAATTGAATGCATCATTATACTAAATATATTAATTTTTTGTGGCTGCAAAAAATCTAGAAGGGTAAACTGAAAAGGCGGTACATCCTGCATTGCAGATGCAGTTGTTACATGCTCATTTCCTGAACATGATTATTCATAAAGATATGCAGTTTGATTATATTTTCCACCAATTAATATTTTTACGTGCTTTGTCAAACTATTCAAACATCTATTGTGGTTAGTTTTGATGGACTTTGCACAAAAATCTTGATTATCATAAACTTGATGTAACCTTCCAATTTTTATTCAAAGACAAATGTTCTCACACTCTTAAGTGGTTGTGGCAGGATAGAAACATTGCAATGATGTCAAAGGAACTTCTCTGCAGTTCATTTATATCCAGAAAGTATTTTTTTGTAGGTGTGCTTGATTGTGAGCAGTATTATCTTCCTTTGAATAGGCTAGAGTTTATTCTGTCCTCTTTGATGTGGGGGAAACAATTTACTGTAACTAAAAATGTTTTTTTTTAAAGTTACCTCTTTGTAAAGCTGAAAGTTTTTTCTTTCCAATGACGTTAATTTATGTCTAAATGCTGAAAGAATGATGCTATAAAATTATCTTTTAATACAATGTGAAATCATTTGAACGAGAGTGAAGTTCCTTCGAAGTCCCGTTTGGCAGTCATGGCAATTCAGCTACCTCCAGGATGTCGACATAGGAGCATGGTGATGCTCTATTAAATCAAAGTTCATTCTTAAACTATGTGTAGGAAAGCTACTTGAAATTTGCAGTTTTGTGATTTGTTCTGTAGTTTAACATGTTAATGACCTATTTGTTATGATGATTTATCACAATTAGGATGCCAATTTAGATTTTGAGGTACGATAGAAATAGTTAACGAATAAATTTGTTTACATATTCACATTTGTTCAATAGTTCACAAAGTCATATTTTTTAAATGACGGTGTTAAGTCACAATAAAATTCTGAAATTCTACTCTACTGTAAAGGGATCTGACAGTCCCCTTGTGGCTCATAGTTGAAAAATGTTTAGACAAGGTCTTTGCCAAACATTTGTTGGAGTCCATTTAGGACGGGATACCTTAGGAATTTAGGTTACTCTTTTGCAATGATGCTTTGGTTGCTGCATTTAGCATTAAGTAATTTAAGTATTAAAAAACTTGGAGCTTCTTTTGAACCTTTGGTATTGCATGTATTATTGACTCAAATTACTCATTAAAGGCTGATTACTTACATCTGGACATTTGTACAACATTCATTATGTAAAAAATAGGGAGTAATTTTTTGCTGTTGGAAGGTAATAAAAAGTAGTAAAATTTAGAAATGAAATATTAGTAGACACCCTGTAGTTTACCTTAAAAGATCTTTGTGTTGTGCAAATGCATGCTGTAAGATTCAAAATAGGTGAGCATTTGAATTTACATTGTGATCTGCACTCTGCAGGTTTGAAAATCTGAGTTTCTTTTCTGTCTAAAAATATATTGATGGCTCTTTTGGTTATGGGTTCAGCGGCATTATTTTTTCTGTTTTTATTGATCAAAATATGCAAAAATTATTCCTCATACAGTGGCGCCAGAAAGTAACTCTGCACTGCCTTATTTTTTATTATATTTTAAATTATTGCAAATATAACTAATCATTTGAAGCAAACTTTGCACCATAAAATTCTACGCCTTTTAATCTATAGACGTGCATTCTCAAATTTACTTTTCTGCCACCCAGTAACTGTGTAGGCATAATTTTATATGAAATGTAAAAAGTCTGCAGGATTAAAAGAAACTCCGCATGTTGCGATTTCGATGTAAATATGCTACAATGTCCGCTTTTAAGCTGCGATCGGGCATTTGCAATTGTTATCAGTGCTAGTGAAGAAAAAGTGCTAAAATCTTTAATAAATTTTAGTCATGCCTCGTCTTTCCATTGATAACCGCAAGGAGATAATTAAACTACAAAACTATGGAATATCCAACCGTGAAATTGGTCGTTGATTGAATTGTGACAAAAACACCGTCCGGCTAACATTGCAAAAGCATCAAAAGACTGGCAGCGTTCATGACATCCCAAAATGTGGACGTCCAAGGGTGACATTGGCCAGAGAAGATCATGCCATAAAGATCCAGGGTCTTTGCAACAGATTTGAAAGTGCCCCAGAGCTGCGTAAAGAGTGTGGTCTTATTGGAAAGTGCTCTGTGTCAACTGTCAAGAATTTGCTGAAAGAGTTTAAGCTAAGGGAATGCATTGCCAGACGTAAACCATTGATTTCCGTAAAGAACAGAAAACGTCGCTTGAATTTCACCAAGAGCCATGAAGAAACACGCTTTTTTCTGGAGCAAAGTTCTGTTTAGTGATGAATGCAAATTCAATAGGCTTGGAAGTGATGGCAGGCAATACTTTAGAAGCTACAATGGTCCCGGGCCTCTAGTTAGGCTGGAAGGCAGTGTAAATTTCGGGAAATACCTCCAAATGCTGGGATAACACTTTATTGATTTTTTTTTAAAGTCTTCCAAGTGAAGAATGCATTTTTATGCATGAAAATGCGCCTATCCACACGGCTCGCAATGTGAAAAACTTTCTTTGGGAGCGCCATATCCCTGTTTGAATTGGCCTGCTCAATCTCCAGACCTTAATCCTATTGAGAATGTTTGGCATAACATCAAGCACAAACTACGGCACGAGAACATTAGAAATTTGGAAGAACTTTGGGATAAAATAAAAGAGGAGTGGGACTGTCTGGATCAAGAGTATTGCCGTAGGTTGATCGAGGGCATGCCGAAGAGCTTGAGGGCTGTTAAGGCACAGAAAGGTTATGCCACTGAATATTAACCTAATGAATATGATAAATCACCAGAATTGTTCAATATTGTTCTTGAATTAAAGTTTTTTTGTTGTGCAGAGTTTCTTTTTGTCCTGCGGACTTTGTCCATTTCATATAAAATAACGCTTACGCAGTTACTGGGTAACAGAAAAATAAATTTGAGAATGCATACCTATAGATTAAAAGGCGTAAAATTTTATGGTGTAAAGTTTGCTTCAAATGATAAGTTACATTTGCTATAATTTAAAATATAAAAAATAAAGCAGTGCGGAGTTACTTTCTGGCGCCACTGTATTTGATTGTTTTTCTCCCAGGGTTTGAAAAAATATGAATAACCTTTATTTCATATTTGGTAAAAGTTATATACTATCTACAAGCTTACAGAGTTTACAAGAATGGGTTAAAGCTAAGCATAATCAAGATGTTGTTGTTTTGAAAAGGAATAATTGGAATGATCATCAATTTTAAAACTATTGTTTTAATTAATTATGTGTTAAATTGTGCTGCTTATTTTTAGTTGTTCAATGTGACTTTTTTTCTGAGTTGATTCAAAACTTCCCAGACTTGATTATTTGTGGCATTACTTCCAATGAATTCATGAAACTTTTAATGATGAATTTCTGATATTCTTTCACATCGATTTAAATCCTTATTTCAGATATGAACATATGCTAATACTTCATATGCATTTTGAATTTTAGCAATTGTGAACTACTGGTTGTTGGATGTTTGAAAGAAGACTGTGTTTGTTCTTAAATCACTACTACAAGATTGACAATAGCATCAATAACAACTTCTACTCCTACTGCCACTCTGAATATTATGGGTTCAACAGCCATAAATACAGTTGTAAATAAAGCAGTCAAGAGACTAAACAACGCAACTAAATGCATTTTGGCACCTAGCAAAGAAATCTCAAAGAAAAAATTACCGTGTCCTGCACTCATTCTAAATAAAAAGGCCAGGCCCTTGCCTTTACGTTCATGCAGTTTACCTATAATTTCAAAGCCAGTTGCAACAAAAGATGCAATTGTTGTAGATGAAGGCTCACTTAATCTCAGTCATTTCCCAATCCCTCATATACATGTACAAATAATGGACATCAACAAGCATAGAACAGTCAAGCTTAGTTCTGATGCTTCACTCAAGAAAGAAGAGGCTGTTGCTGCAAAGCTTCCCAACTCAAACAGTGTCTCAGCTGTTACTTCTTGGACTAGTCAAAATGGTACGCACACTGATGGTGTTTGGTGTAGGTGTGGTGAGAACATGGACTATAGTGATCAGGTTCAGCCTGATCACAGTAATCAAGGTGGTGTGGACGCTGCATGCCAGTCAGCTGCATCTCTTCAAGATGAAGTTGAGCCTGCAAAACAGCCTGGAGGGCTAACTTCAGAAGTTCTTCTGGAAGCATTTAATCACTTAAAAACTGTTTTGAAAATCTTCAAACAACATGATACAGATGTCCAAAGAAGTTCCACAGTAAATTATAATCTTCTAACAAATTTAAAAGTTACATTGAAATGTTAAAAACAGTAGAAAACCTGAACAAGTTTCTTCTGATGTTCCAAAAACTACTGGGCTTATCCTCAAAAAAGCAAATGAAAAGCAGCATGGTGGGTACACATTCAAATCTCTACCGCATGCCGCATTGGATAAATCAGCAACTTCCCAAGTTCAGTTTCAAGAAAACAAGAACAATAACTTGCTCCTTGCCTCACCTGTGGAAGTGATCAAAATTTCTTCTGACTCGAGTGAAAATGACATTTTCAAAGCTGTGTAGGCGTGGCCCAAATATGTTTCTTTTTATTTGTTCAATCCAGCATGCATCAGTCTGAATACATTCTGTTTTCTCCTGCCTTTTCCAGTGATTCCTAATATTAAATATAGAGATATCTGTTTAAATGTGTTTTTAAGTGTTCACTGGTTGTTTTGTGTTCTTGATTTTGCTGTGTTTTGTGTTTCAATAGTTTCTTAATGCACTGTCTTTCTTTTGCTTTCAGTCACTCAGATTTACGGTAAAACTAGTGTAATTATTTCTTGGCAAAGCTATTCTTTCACCTTAAAACCAAGTGTTGATCTGGTGAGTGTCGCTTCATTGTACAGTTTGCTTGCTTGTATATATTTTTTTGTTGCTCTAAGCTAAGATTTACATTATGTTGAGCATGATGTTTTCTTTTGGCATATTGGTTCTTTCATTTCTTTATTTTGTTGAAAGATTAAGTTTTCAGTTCTGCTAGATTTCAAGAAGATTTCTGTAATAATATTTTTCCTGAGTTACTATGTTGAATTTGTTGTTGAATGATTTAATTTGAGTTTGATTTCATTCAAATTCATTTCCTAGTCCATTTTTTTCAGTTGCTTTGTTTCATTTTTAGTCAGTGCATTTACTTCATTTATCATGAATTCATTTTTCAGCATGGTTTATTTGTTTTGCTTCTTGCTTTACTTTGAAGTTTAGTTTGAGGAATCCAAAAGGACTGGAATGGTTTAATTTCTTTTTTCCTGCATTTGTATTTTTGTTTTATCTCTGTGTTCAGGGCTTTTTTTTATTTACTGGCTTCTGATTTGTCTTCACTGTTTCTGAGCCTTGTCACTTGTCATTGCATGTACAATCACCTGTTCCATCCAATTACCAT
Source organism: Platorchestia sp. MABIK (assembly GCA_014220935.1). Taxonomy (NCBI): domain Eukaryota; kingdom Metazoa; phylum Arthropoda; class Malacostraca; order Amphipoda; family Talitridae; genus Platorchestia; species Platorchestia sp. MABIK. The sequence continues at coordinate 103,420 of JACJUY010001714.1, read as the reverse complement.
AAATCATCATTTGTCAAAAGCAGTTTCATTACTCCCTCACTATGTGGTTCACACAAACAGCTACGTGTAATGATGGGTAAATGCTAGTACCTCTAGTCCCCTGTCCTCTTACAGCTGCATCACTAGCCACATCCACCAATGTGGTAGGTGCTCTGCCATCATCTGTGGACTTGCACACTGGCTCTGCATTGCCAAAAAGTACATCAACTATGGAATATCGTGGAACCTGTTCCAAGGCCGCAGTCCAAGCTGCTTTCCAGGAACCTGCTGGACCATCACAAGGCAACACCAAAGTAATGAAGAAACGCCAAGCTGCGGTTGATCAACCTTCCAATGCAGAAGAAATCATTGCTCAGGATCCTGTTATTATATACTTTGATCTGGAAACTACTGGTCTTGGTAAGATCCAATTTTTTAATATTTTACTACTTTTTTTAATGGAGGGAGATATGTAAATGTTATCTTGGGTATTTCACATGGGTTGGTCATAATCTATTCTACAAGAATATTCAAATTTTAATTATTACATTCAATTCGTGTAATGTACAGATGAGCTTGGTAGCCAATCCCTCGCCAGCTTGACATTTTCAAGAAGTTCATTCTATGATGTATCACTAAGGAGGATTGTATATTTCTTTGTTGTATACATACACAGAAACTATGCTGAATTGAATCATATAGCTGATTGAAATTCTTTATATTCAAGTTCCTGATTGAAATTAGTGATATAAAATTTCTCTGTGTAACTCAAAGCTTCTCAGTTTATGTAGAGTAAACCTAATTAGTTACAAGAGGGTAGAAAATTCAACTTTAGGCCAAGAAACAAGATTTCTTGTTACTATATCATGTTACTGATGTAACTGAAATAGCTGATCTGTGACATGTGTCTGGTGTTGCTGCATGTTATTGTGCTTGCCTTTTTTATAACGTTGTTAGTTAAGGTGCCCTTATAGTGTCTATTTCAACTAAGCCTAAAGTTTATGCATTGCTATTCAAGTTAAGTGTTTTACAAGTTGACCAGTGAAAGCTATCTTAATCAGTGGATAAACCTTAGTGAAGTTATGATTTTTGGAGCAAGTTTTACTGAATCTCATTTCAACGAAAGTTACTGTAGCTCATTTTAACTATTGGTACAGAGCTTGTGGTCAACAGCTTTTTGATTTGAGCGACTGGTAACAATAGCAATGATAACATACACTTGTTATGCGAGCAATTTCTTACTTATTAAAAATTTTTTTGCTGTGTTGAAATAGATAACACGTTGCTTGCGACACAACCCACTGGTGGGTCATACTTGGGTTTTTCCTGCTTTGAAATGTCCCTTTGATGGGTCGTTTGGAAAATTCTAATAATCTTTCTCTAATTAATGAGGTTTATTAGACCCAGTGTGTGTTTGGTATTTATAAATTTGCTAATCACTTCTGACTTCAAATTGGAGTTGCATCTTAAACTTCAGTTTAAGAAATCACAGTCAACGTGTTGAGGTAGAACTTCTATTGATTTGTGTTGTGTTTGTCCTCAGGTTACGCCCACGAGATTGTTCAAGTCTCTTGTGTGTGCTCGCGTCTGGAGGGAGAAGGAAACTCCGTCAACTTCAACGTGTACGCCCTGCCAGATGGTGACTTTGACCCGAAGGCAAGCTCCATCACAGGGCTGATGAAGCACCACAACAGCCTGTACTTGAATGTGAGTTTGTAGCCCTGCTCTGGACACGGTGGAGGTGTTGTTTGTATCTCTGCTAAATAGGGTGCTCTCATAACTTACATGTTATGCCTGTGATGTTGATGTCACAGGAACAATTTAGAATTGCTGGAAAGTTTATGAATTCAACATCAACTTTGTTTTGTTCATTTTATGGAAGAGTGAACAAGAGAGCATAGATGAAATGTACCCATTACTGGGCTCTGGACCTCATTTTTGAAAGTACCACCATGAAAAATGCAGTGTAATTATTGGTCCTCCTTTGTTCATTCTACTGCTAATTATTTCACTTTTTTTGATGGTGATTTTATGTGAATTTGTTATCTTGCTCATTGACCTCTAAAAATGTGCTGGCTGTTGATTGGTAAATGTAAAATTACAGTTAGCTTAAAATGTACAGAGCAATAATTGCTACAAAATCTGCACCAGGAATATTCATTTGTATGTTCATTATATTTGATATAACGCCTATCCATCTTCTTCTTCTATGCTTGATTTGTCTTGGCAGAATTTTTCATGACCGAGCTAATGTGCATCCCATGAGTTTCTCAATCGAGGTCATGAAGCAATGCCAACGTAAATCTCTTCACCGTAGTGTTACAATGAAATACTGACCATTTGAGCACCCCACAGGAGACACAGCTATTGTATCAATAGAAATTAGCACCCCCAGGGGGAAATTGTGAGGGCCCGAGCTGAGAGTTAGGTAGGATTTTTTGTTGAAATGAAAGATTTTTTGTAATGTTAAGGACTCATCTTTCTTTGGTTCACTGCTGTTGTGTTTTTCAGCACCTTCTACTTTCTTCTTCAACTTTTATCTTGTTTCATGAACTTCTTTCTCAACTTATTGTTTCTATGTCCCTTCTGCGTATATTCTGTTTTCCCATATCTCTATACTAAATTGTACTTGCCTCTCTTTGGAATGCTTTTTTTTTTAGCATTTAGGGAGGCCTAAACTAGCATCTAATCTAACTTTCTAGCTTGCTAATGTGTATCCGGATCTATGAGTCTCTTCTCAATTGAGCTCATGAAGCAATGCTCATTTACAGTCATGAAGCAATGCTCATTCAGTACATCTTTTCACGGTAGTTTGAGACTGGAATGGCGACCATGTGAGCAGGGGCAGATGGTGCCGTCTGTGAGCCTGTCCGAGTGCCTGAGGCAGCTCGTATCCTGGCTGCAGCTCCTGCCCAGATCTGCCCTGCTGCTGGGCCACAACAGCAGGAACTTCGACGCTCCTCGTCTCCTCCTCGCCCTCTGGAACTGCAACCTCCTCCACGCCTTCAAGTCCACGTCAGTCTTTTGCCACTCGGGCACTCCTAGCTTTGTTATCCCTAGGAGCTCTTCACTGAGTGGCTCCGTGTAACGAGTTCTACTTCGTGTTGTAGCTGCCTACGTCTGAGGTGTTGGTCAATGCCTTCTACTGCATGGGTGTGTCCTGTTTCGTTCATTTGGCTTCTGCTGAACAGGATTTGGTTTTGTGTGTGCTGGACTTCTGTTTGGTTTGAACATCGCGATATATCACGTACCATATCCATCATGTGCTCTATCATGATTCCGTTCTTTTTGCATTCATTCATTCCATTAAGTTATGATCATCCCTATTTCAATTTCAAGTATAATATTTCTAATGATTTGGTATGTGACGTTCATCACTATTTTGAGTTGCCCATTTGGGCCAGGGAATACGTGGGCGTGGCCATAAAAACTCTGTATGCTCGACTGGCAGAACCTGCAGCCGGAGGTATTGAGCCAACTCGCTCGTAGCTACGCCCTCATCATGTCTGCTCCCTTCTTCCTCGGAATTGTAATGTTCCTAACGTCTTAACACGTTCACTGCAATAAATTAAACTCAAGTTCAATATTCAACTCAAATTTAAATTTAAAAGTTGTTAGAAATTTTATAGATACCAAACATTAACTGGGTCCATTAAATATCATTAATTTTAAAAGTTCTTATGAAATTTTCAAGTGACCCATCGATGGGTCGTTTCGCAGTCAACATGTTAAATGGTGTATAATTTAGAATTAAGCTTTCAGACTCCTTTTTGTTAGACCTGTGTTTGAGAATGACCTATTATGGGAAACCTAGTTAATATTTGATGATGTTTATTCTTCTTCTTATGCAGTTAACCCAGGTCACATTTTCTGCTTGAATTGGTCATCCCATTGCTCTGAATATGCATACAATAACTCGTTGCATACTGGTTGACAAAAGCAAAACATACATACATATACGACTTTTCCTCCTTACGGGAGGTTAGCCGGCAGCAAGCCACAATCATTCATCCCTAGTCACTAGGAGGCGAGAGAGGCAGCACAGACCGCACCAGAACTGCCGACTTTAAAAACAGATTAGCACTAAATCAGAGATGAGTTTGGTTCTCTTGAGAACGTGTGACTATCATTCGCTGATGGATCACCAGTTCTCTTAGGTGATTCATGTTGTGGCCGTGCATTTATGATTAATTTTGTTGGGCAGAGTGTGGGGCTTTGCGGACTCGCTTCCTTGGGCCAAAGCCACCAACCCGACGCTGGACCGCTACGGCCTCCAGGAGCTCTCCGCCCACTACTGCAGTGCAGACCTCACTGCACACAACGCCCTCGACGACTGCCTCACACTCGAGCAGGTGGTGCTAGCCCTTGCTCGAATTCTGCCACGTAACAGGGCACGCTACGATGCTGGTAAACTCCCATCAACATCCGAAGTGTCACGCCAAACTCGTATTGGAAGAACACAACAAAACCCTGGCCAAATCAACGGGAGTAGCTGCTCAGCATCCAACATCAATGGTGCTCAACAAGACAGTGCGTGTGCACCACCAAATGGCACCTGCAACGCTCAAGGGAACAGCCCATCGAGTGGACCTTGTGCCGAGAAAGTTCGTCTTTTGAAGACCCTGAAGCCGTTCGTGTTCTCGACGTGCAGCGTGATGGAAGGCATCCGCCGTAGCCATGCTGCCAGGGTTCGTCTCAGGAACACCGGGTCGTAAGTGCTCACCCTGAGCTGCCTAGTGTTCTGTTCTCAGGGCCAAGCTGCTGGCTAAGCACAAGTTGCACGTGTATCCTTAATTTTTAGTTGTTAATCATTTCAAAGTTCTTACTTTAATTCTGTGGAAGCTTGTCTGTTGTTTTGTTCGGTGCTACAGAAGAATTAAGTAAAGTTGTCAGTCATTCGCAGGTTAGCTTTAATTCTGTTGAATCTTGTCTTGTTTTGTTCAGTGTTGCAGGAATTGAGTAAAGTTGTCAGTCATTCGCAGGTTAGCTTTAATTCTGTTGAATCTTGTCTTGTTCAGTGTTGCAGGAATTGAGTAAAGGGCGGAATCTATTGTAATCGCTTCCTGCGTGCATTGCTCCTCAGATGTGGGCACAATAACTAGATTTATAATTTTAATGGAATTCTTGGTTGTTCGAATTGGAGAATTTGAAGAAAGGGAACCACAGTTGCTGTGTGTGATGATTCTTTTTCTGCGTTGTAGATTGAGTTTTATTCATGGAAGTGTAGGTAATGTAACTGATTTGTTCACATTCGTTTCCTGTCGCGGTAATTGCTGAGCAAGATTTGTGAGATAATTTCACCTGATTGAAGTAAAGAATTTATTGCAGGAACGTTGGAGCATGAACGCAGATGTTTGTTATTTCTCAATATTGGTGTCCAATGTCCAATTTTCGTTACTAATTTGTATTGTAGCTTTTATTGGAGAGAAATTTTTCGTATGAATTGATCCCTCGCACGATGATGTGACGGAGATTCAGTGGTTTTAATTTGAAAGCCAATTTCTGTGTACGAGCTTCGAAGTTCGACAATTGAAATACTGGAATGTGTTTGCCATTTGTGGCGCCACGCTCTAATGTCGAGGTTTCCTTGAGTTTCGCTGTTACCGCTGTCGCGACGTGCGATTTTCCGGCTGTTTAATATTCAAATGTTATTGTTGGAACGCTTTCGGGTTTTGAAAGTAGGGCTTGTTTTAATCTTAATTAAGCGTTAATTTTTCATGGGTAAAACATGAAAGTTTCTAATCTCGTTTGAATACGGTCACAACAACTCTGAACCTAGTAAGAGAGGCCGGCATGCCGTGTTTGCTCTCGCCGAACGAATGCTTTTTTCTCTTTTCCCTCTTTTATTCTTTTTCTCATTTTGCTTTTATTTTTCGTTGAGAAGCAGTGAGGCAATCTTCTGCCAGCTTAGCGACTTGCGCCTATCATTTGCCTAGTAGTAGTCGAGAGCTTGCTAGCTTTGCCTAAATTTGGCTTTGAATGAATAAGTAGCCACGAATTTTGAATACGTAATCTTTAGTCTCTTCAAAATTTGGCCTTACTGGTTCTCTGTGAAACTAAAATTTCTTCACTTCTTTAAAAACATGTTGAATTTCTCCATGCATTTCTGCGTGCGGTGCGGCCTGCTGCTGACTCGCCTATGAGCGTTGCCAAAGTTTACGCTTCCTGCTTTGTTTATGCTTGGATTTATATTTTTTCGTACGAACTTCTCTTGGCATTTACCAGAAAGGAACGTTCGAGATGATGCTGCGAAAATTGGTTCAAGGTGTGAATAGTTTTAATTTTCTTCCTCTGTGCAGTTGCAGTACTGAGTCTGAACACGTAACTGCTAGCGGATGGTGAGCACAGTACTCTCAACGCTGTTCTTTCATCATCCGCTATTTCGCACATGCGCTGCTTAGGTTTTCCATAAAAATGAGTTTTTGATACGTGTCTCATGGAATTCTCTTGCCTACTGCGTGCCTCTACTTCTTCGGTTGCGCAGATATCTGATGTCATTTCATCTCCCTGTGCCATACTAGCTAGTGATCAGAAATCACCCTTGCATGATTTAGAAATATTTCTCACACTTGTTCATGTTTGCATACAGCTTAGCTGATTTGGAAATATTAAACTGCTTTGCTTCATGGTGTTTCATTGTGTACGAGACGTTCTGTGCCCTGGCGAGACGGTCTCTGCCCTGGCTTGCCCTGCAAATGGCATTCACTAATGTTCATCTTTGCTGAGTTTCGGCTGTCGGTTATCAATAAGCACTGACACTACCAAAGAGTTGCGCCACCATACTTACTCCTACAGATACGGTTGGTTTCAAATTCGTGCAGAAACGTACGAGAAATAATATATTTTCATCTATACATGTTTTTACAGGCTTATTAATCCTATGTATTTCACATTTTTCCAAAAATAATGCTTCACTCAATTATGAAACAAATATATTACAAATATTTGGTATATCAACTCGTCTCAAAATGTATCCTGGTCGAGTGCCCAATTTTTGCAAATTATTTTATGATGTGCCACGTTACCAGCTGTTGACACTCATTCTTTACCAACAAATCTACCGATGTCTGCACACACCTCGACTTAACCGTGAACTTCACGTTGAGAAAGGGTTAATTCTCGAATTATTTTATGACCAGCTTGATTGCAAGCAAAATCTTTACCGGCACTCAATTCTACGCCTTATAAACGCGTTTCAGTTATTTTGTTTACCATTATAGGAAAGCTGATATCTAAACAGAAGTCCCAAATTCTAAGGCACTCATTTTGATATAAAATAACGCGTTTCCATGAGCACCTACAAATCATTTGAAATACATTCACAACCATACACCTTCACGAACTCCTGTGGGTGCTGCACACGGTGTACTTCTCTGCTCATGGCGGCGATGCAACTCCTGTTCCCGTGACGGAGTTCTCGCCTTCCGCTGCGGTATCGTTGTGGTTCCTGTTGGTCTTCCAAGCCAAGAAAGTGTTCCAGAACAGCCCCACCGTCTGGGCGAAGAGCACTTGGAACTGGAGCGGGACCAGCGTGAAGTTCACCAGCTGTGCTGCCGGCCACACCTTCCCAAGGATTGTCATGATCACATAATTCAGCACTTTGACTGCGGCAGGTAAAACTGAAGTTCAACATTCAACTGAAATTTAGTCAATTGTTGTAAGCAATGTTGAAAATAGCCAACATCAACTGGATCGTTCGTTCATTTATCTTTCGTTAAGTATTTATAAAAATTGAGTTTTTGTCCTCTGGTCTGTCAGCAGCGTTATGAAAATTCCCCTCCGTGTTCCCTATGCAACTTAGCACAGAAGTTTGAATTTGAAACTATGCTACACTAAGTATGCAACAACAATGGGTGGTTATTTATAAAAAGCTTGGCTAAGCCATTCTTTTTATTATATAAGAAAGTTTTAGCCTCCCTTAACCACGACAAAGATGTTCCAATAGAGGAAGGAGGAAGGCACCATTTAGTATGGAGTTGAGGGAACGCGGATTCGATGCACAAGGTGCACAGAAACAGTAAGCAAAGAAAGAAGTTCATGAAACAAGAAAAAGTTGAAGAAGAAAGTAGTAGGAGCTGAAAAACAGGACAGCAGTGAACCGAAAAAAGATGGTCCGTTAGAGAACAAAAACCTATTTTATCTCAACAGAAAGGAAGCCTACCTAACCCTTAGCTCGGGCCCTCACATAGTCCCCCTGGGAGTGCTAATTCCCATAGATACAAGAGTTGTCTCCCCCTGAGGGGGCTTGGCTAAGCCAACTCGGCTCTAAAGTTGCTGTGCATAAAAATTCATAGTATACAGTCTAGAATTTCAGCATTGATAGCGGCTCGCAAGATCTTTACAATACATTTTTTAAAGAAACTTCGAAAAATATCACCCCTCAAAAATTTAAATATTCAACCTCATGTGCACACGGAAGCAAAGAGTTTCATAGTAATTCGAAGAAGCGCAGCAAGCTGTACAGAAAAGACACTACATAAGTTTAACATACACAAGACACTATGGCTGCAACTGAGGAGCAAGGAACGTGATCGAGATCACGTGATCTGGAAAATCTGTGATAGATTACAGCATGCAAAAGAAGACATTTTTTGAGGACATTAGGTGCACTCATATGAGCAGTTTCTACGTAAAAACAATACACGAATGAATTTCCGTCATAAGGTTGTGTTTATGATGACACAAACTTTTTACTCTTATACTTGCTACGGATTTACTGGCATAGTCTTCAGTTTTTGTTTCTTGAAACATTTTAGTATTTAGCACGTGATAGGTGCAGAAAAGGAGACCAAAAAGTTATTTTACAGCGCTGAGTTTTCCTCAATTCTAGCACCGGTGTATGAAAACTGTAACGAGTGACGTCAACCTCGTCCCCCTCAGGGGTATACAACTATTGTATCTATGGGAATTAGCGCTCCCAGGGGGACAATGTGAGGGCCCGAGCTAAAGGTTAGGTAGGCTTTCTTTTTGTTAAAATAACATAGGTTTTTGTTTTGTTACGGACCTACTTTCTTTCGGTTCACTGCTATCCTGTTTTTTCAACACCTACTACTTTTTTCTTCAACTTTGATCTTGTTTCACGACCTTCTTTCTCGTCTTACCGTTTCTATGCCCTTTTTGCATAGATTCCACGTTCCCTTAACTCCATACTAAATGGCGCCTTCTTCCTTCCTCTCTTTGGATCTCATTTGTTGAGGATATGGAGGCTTAAACTAACCAATAATCTAATCGTCAACCTCGTCAAAAAATTTGCGAGCCTAAAAGTTCGACCATTGCTAAGGGTCATACATTGTCATACATGAAGAAGTAAAAACATTAAATTACTTCTCAAAATTTATGAAAAGACATATTTCATGGTTTTTACTCAATAAATAATATTTAAATTGTTCGTAAAGTATTATAACATAGTCTCACAACCTATTGAAATTGTTCCCGTTCAATGAAAAGCAAAACTTTAAAACCCATTTCCGATAATTTGTATAATTTATGTACCACAACCACATATTATTCATGTACCACAACCACACATTATTTACGTACCACAACCACATATATTGTAATACCACAACCACATATTATAGTACCACAATCACATAGATTATAGCACCACAACCTATTGAAATTGTTCAATGAAGGCAAAACATTTAAGCCCATTTCCGAAACAAAAACATCACGCTACACCCACCATGAGCGCTGCCGCAAGCACGTCCAAGAAAGTGGTCTTGACTTTGACCGCCACCTGCTGCGGCGACTTGCGCTGCAACACGCCCACCGAGGCAATGATGAAGACGGTGAAGGCGGGGCCGAACGCCACCTGGTCGGCGGCGAACTTCTTCAGCGCCCCTCGCCGGCCTTGGTGGGCAAACTTTCGGTTGAGGAATCCGTACCACGTCCTCAGGATAGGGCCCTGAGTAAGGATGCTTTATTTCAATCAAGCCTGATGAACATCATCTTGTACATTGATTTTTCAAATGCCTTATGGCTAACACCAGCATACAGTGACGGTTACCCATTTCCGACACCTGGGTAGAAAGGGGAATTGTGGCTGAGTTCTCCCTTTTCCCAACGGGGAGCAATCACTGGGCGGCACTGCCGGGATTCGAACTGCCGACACCTTCCCGTAAAGGGCGCGCTCTTAACCACTCAGTCACGGTGACAGTAAGTGAGTAGGAGTTGGTTGTGGATCTTATAGATTAGATGTTAGTTTAAGCTTCCCTAACAGTTACAAAGACGTTTTAAAGAGTGGAAGGAGGAAGACACTATTTAGTATGGAGGTAGGGAACACGGAATATATGCCCAAGGTGCATAGAAACAGTAAATTGAGAAAGAAAGAAAAATCGTTAATTTCCAAAAAACGTTAGTCCAAAAAATGCATTACAGCACATTGGATTTTAAAAATTTCTTAATATAAAGTCCTTAATCGATAGAAAAGAGTGTTGGTTGTGGATCTATGTATGTTGGCAGGACCCCGACAAATAACGACTAAAACCAGCCGCCCTCAGCTCAAAACATTTCGGGGCCATGGCCACCGTGGCCCTCCCTCCCTGGCTGAGCTACTGCTTAAAGATCATCTATTAAAGTCAAATCCGTTTGTAACATATCGGTTTTGTTAACATATGAGCGCTGTGCTTATTCCTCTTGTAATTAATAAAGTTAAAAAGTAACTAACCTACAGTTTTACATTTAACCAAAGTGTATGAAGTGAGTACCGACCTGGCTAGGTTAATCGTTATTGCGTCCCATACTAACCTTAGCGCTTTTAAAAATCCGGTGTATGCTACGGTATGGGCGTCAGTGAAACCAAAATGTCGTTACCGCATTTGTGTAGCAGACAGAGATCAAACAATAAGTTATAACTTTTTCTTGGAATTTTTTAATGCTCAAGATAAAAAAACAGATTAGGATTTTGTTGGCTATCTACTTCAGTTGGTAACAACTCAAAACATGTTTATTTTCTTGTCAGTTGTCTCAACTACATTAAAGTGAAATGCCTGAAAAAGGTTTGAGAATGAGGAAAAAACTTGAAAACTGTAATAACATTTTTTATATTCAACATTTTCCCTAAACGGGCAATAAGATAAAAATACTTATTTGAAAAACTGCATCAGATAATACCTATTAACTTGTAACGGTCAAAATGTTAACACTCAATAAGGAGATTTTTTATGAATTTTTGCCTCGTAGAATAGATTCACACAAACGCTGCTGAGTCTATAAGCTATTTTGCTTTCTTTCACCATTTTCCCAACTAAGACAATAGAATTCCTGAAATAAAAGCATGAGCAAATACCTGGATCAGCTAACACGATAGCAGAGCAGTTTCCCCAAAAAATTTGCCCTATTTTTTTGTTTGAAACGTTAAACAAAAAACTTGTAACGAGGGGAAACTATGTTAATTGGTCTGCTCCATCCGAATCGCAAATGTTATTGTTCTGTTTTCAAGCTCTTCTCAAATAGTGTCAAATTTTCAATATGAATAGAGAATAAGTGAAATACTGCAATATTTTATATTTCAAAACTGAAATACTTACAAGATTTTTATTTCATTCTTTTTTATTATAGATCAGTTTTTGTAAAAATTAACGGGGAAATCGAAGAAAAATACCACAATACGTGAATTTTAATTCAAATTGTTCACTAAAAATTTAAACTTTGAAACTATTTTTTGCTTTCATGCTGTTTTGTTTGCAATATGCAATATACATCCTTAATTCCTCCGTCTTCCCGTTTTAAGATCATTTGTCATGTTTGTTTCATTATCAACATAGGTGGCACATCAGTGTCTACATTAAAAGGTGCAAAATTGACAGATTATTCATCTGTAGGGGTATAATTATCTATACAATCAACGCAATTCTGTATAGTGTGCAAAGTAGTGCGGTAATGTTCGGAGCGTGATCTAACACCAGTTGTGTGAGATTGTTTCGCAGTCAAAATATTTGTTTCAGAGCTCATCTTTCCCGCTATAGACAACGTCATTTGGTCAAGGGTGCAAAAATTCAGTCTGCTATGTTGAGCAGCTTAGCTATTTCAAAATTGTTCGCATTCCCACCTCCACTGGCAATCTTCAATTTTAATCGCCGCATGAGTGCACAGTATTGCGCGTGTGCAAAACCAAAACCTACCAAGAGGACAATTTTGCTGTCAGAAGCGAAAAACTAAGCCAACGCCGGTGAAACAGATCGGAGAACATTGTGAGGATCATCCAAGATTTTTTATGCTCATATTAGCTGACAAGTAAAGCATTTATAGAAATACCTCCACAACAACTGATTTTGAGCAACTTTTTTAGTTACCAGCGCTTCTCTTCTGTGGGGGCTTCGGTTGTGTTAATACAGCACGGTAGAGTGACCGTCACATGGATTTTACTATCACAGTTTGAAAGGCGATGGCATCTTCAACAAAATTTCAAAGCAGTTCTCTCAACTTGGAAGCTATCTGATTATCCGATCTACACTCTTCTTCAGTTAATTTTCCATCGAGAAAGGAATTATGTATTCAGTAGCTTTAAAATTATCCAAGCTTAAAATCTCCGCCTGATAATTTTCTAACCTCAAAATCTTTGCGCAATAATTTTCTAAACCTCAAAATTTAGCCTGATAATTATCAAAACATCAAAACCTCCGCCTGAAAATTTCCTAAGTCGCAAAATCTCTGCCCCGTTGTTTTTTTTTGAAGAAACTTAGGGAAATTCCCGATATCGACTTAAAGGCCAAAGACCTCACGGTAATGAAGGCGCCGAGCACAAAGAAGCGAGCAGTGCGCCGCCACTCGTACTGCCGCAGCTGGTGGCGCTCTATGGCCACCTGAGAGATGGCATCTCCCGCCGCCAGCAGGCCACCTGCGCGTCATCATTATTTACAAAACAAATATTTCCATCACTGCATCCAAATTTAATCATGGTGAATAGAGAAGGATGTTTTTTCAATTCCAATCAAGCCTGATACATATCACCTTGTGCGTTGGTTTTTCAAATACCTCATAACTAACACCAGAACGCAATGACGGTTACTCCCGGTCAAGCCGGTACCCATTTCCGACACCTGGGTAGAGTGGGGAATTGTGGCCGAGTTCTCCCCTTTTCCCAAGTGGGAGAAATCACCGGGAGGCACTGCCGGGATTCGAACTGCCGACACCTTCCTGTGAAGGGCGCGTTCTTAACCACTCGGCCACGGTGACTGGCGTATTTACTTTGGAGTTTATCGTGAGGCATCAATGGGATAAAGCCGTGTCTTTACTAAGTGACGTCACTGGGGAGAGACAAATGATATTCATAAGTTATACATAATGAAACGTTAACTTCTCGTCTAAACAATTCCTACCACTAGCCAGAAGAACCTCGAGGTGATGGGTTGACAGCTCTTAGAGCCGCTGTTTTAGACGGGTTCTCAGACGTTAGTGATGCGAGATGGATCAGATTAGATGTTGGGTTAAGCCTCCCTAACTGCTAAAAAGGCGCTCCAGAGAGCACAAAGATGAAGGCACCAATTAGTATTGAGATTAGATTATAGGTTAGTTTAAGCCTCCCTAACCGCAACAAAAAAGAGCGTATTGAAGAGAAGAAGGAGGAAGGCACCATTTAGTATGGATATTAGGGAATGCGGAATCTATGCAGAAGGGGCATAGAAACAGTAAGTTGGGAAAGAAATTCATGAAACATGATAAAAGTTGAAGAAGAAAGTAGTAGGTGCTAAAAAACAGGACAGCATTGAACCGAGAAAGGTGGTCCTTACCATAGCAAAAAAAACATTTTATTTCAACAAAATGAAGGCCTACCTAACTCTCAGCTCGGGCCCTCACACATTTTCCCCCTGGGAGCGTTAATTCCCATAGATACAATAGTTGTCTCCCCCTGAGGGGTTTAGTATTGAGATAAGGGAACCGAAAGTCTATGTACCAGGTGTATAGAAACAGTAACGTGGGAATGAGGTTCTTGAAAAAAGATAAAAGCAGAAGAAGAAAGTAGTAGGTGCTGAAAAACAGGAAAGCAGTGGACCAAAAAACGCTGGTCCGTAACAGAACAAAAAGACCTATCCTACTTTAGCAAAACAAAGACCTACCTAACCATTGGTTTGGGACCTCACATATTCTCCATGAGAGCGTTAATTCCCACAGACACATTAGTTGTCTCCTCTGGAGGGGAGATTCAGGAACAAATACACGCGATAGATTCCTAAATGATCCCCACAATATTTCGTCCTGAAAATGAGATTTATTTTACCATTAATATCGTGCATCAGAGAGCCATATTAGCAGAGTAACATTATGGCTTTCTCACCTGACTGCAGAGTGAGAGTGGTCAGTGGGTAGCGCGCTGCCGCAGCTTCGTAGAATCGCACCAGCACGCGCATGACGGACGTAGAGTCACCTCGTGTGCGGTATGACAGCGTACGACAACACCTTCGAATTCAGCGATTAGATCGCCTTCACGGTAGTCACCGAGTTACCTCAGAGTTACAGTTTATGAACCAAAGACCGTCTGTTGTAGAACTAGCTCTTGTTACATCCATGTTAAGTTTAGTTACTGGTATTGCCTGCTAAATACGGCAGACGTAGCACACTCCGCAAAAAAAATCCAAAAATGTGGTTCTCTGCAGTCACATTTTCTGCATTCCTTCACAACCTTGCTATTGAAGACTGTTCTTACCAAGGAAACTAATAAACTTCTCTTTAATTGCTAGCTACACCGCTTATTTATATCAATTCAACACTTTAATTCTGGTGAATGAATCTCAGTGGATGTACACTAGCTCTCGGTGTCAGAAGCCTCAAAGGAACTGCTACACACAGATGCCAAGGTCGAATTGTTTGTCTTGCTGCCGCCGCTGCTGCGTGTGTGTAGCTGCAGCTGCTCGCTATCTCGAGTGGGAAAGTTTTTACATGCAGTATCTTATCTACCACGACAAGAGGTCGACGTGCTCACATGCGGATATTGGCAGACGGACACCTCAATGACTTGGTAACTGGCAGGAGAACAGCCAGAAGCCCGCTCAGTATTTTTCCAAATTCTGAACATAGAAAACAATGAAAAATTTTCAATGTTGAACAACAATACAAAAAAGAGATCTCGTCATTCTTCCCGTAGAAATGTAGACGACTAACAGTTCTGATAGGGAAATTTTCACGGCAAGTTTTCATTTTTCACTGCAAGTATTTACCATTAACAACACACTACGCCAAATGTTTCCACAGTGCGAAAAATAGAATGAGATGTCTTGACATTAGTTAACGTCACTAATTCCTTCTTTTAACTCGTTGATTGCGGTATGACCCACCGGTGGGTCTTGCTCAAGTTTTTCCAGCTGCTAAACGACCCATCGATGGGTCGTTTGAAAAAAAATTAACAAACCTTTCCAAATTAATGGTATTTATTTTACCCAGTTAATGTTTGTTATTTATAAAATTTTCAACAACTTTTGACTTTAAATTTAAACTTCAGTTTTACCCATCGCAGTCAGTGTGGTAACCGAGATTCTATTCGGTTGCAGCGTTACAGAAAATCCTGCATGTGCAGAGTAATGATACCCTCAAACGGTCAACTTGTGCTTCATATAGAGTACGATGCAAGCTTTCGCTATGCTACGGAGATGGTGGAACAATAAAAAAGGAAGTGAGCAATTTGCTGGTGAAACACTGAGCGACTCCCTGGACAGACTGGAGCAAAATATTATTCATTATTATCAGTTTACCCAAGATTTCTTTTCCAATTTTGCGACCTTGCGAAACTGTTCGAGTTCAACACGTGTTAAAATACGAAGACAATCACTAATCATCTTTACTAAAAAAACAACTCAATTGTTTCTAAAAATTCTAAATCTGTCAATTAATTGACAGATTTAGAATTTTAAAAATTGATAGCTTTTTTAGTAAAGATGAGTAGTGATTATCATCGTATTTATCCAAGATTGTTGAAGCCATCAAATAAACGGAACTCAATTAGGTGAATGCAGGAGTTGGCCACAGATATAAACGTAGAAGTTTGAGGAATTATTCCATAAAACACAGACTTTTCGCTCTTCAGAATGAAAGAATCGACAGGAATTACCTAACTTAACCTAGACAGGATTAGCAGCTGGCAAAGGTAGAAAAAAGTCATTTACCACACCTTCCCAAACGTGGCGTTTCAAATGAGTCCCTGTCTCGGCCAGGCTGTGGGATGACATTTGGCACAAATTTATTTCAAAATTCATTTCACGCATATCCATTTCACGCATATCCATTTCACGCATATCCATTTCACGCATATCCATTTCACGCATATCCATTTCACGCATATCCATTTCACGCATATCCATTTCACGCATATCCATTTCACGCATATCCATTTCGCGCAGATTCATTTCGCGCAGATTCATTTGGCACAAATTAATTTCTCACAAATTAATTTCTCACAAATTAGTTTCTCACAAATTAGTTTCTCACAAATTAATTTCTCACAAATTAATTTCTCACAAATTAATTTCTCACAAATTAATTTCTCACAAATTAATTTCTCACAAATTAATTTCTCACAAATTAATTTCTCACAAATTAATTTCTCACAAATTCATTTCTCACAAATTCGAGCCTCTAACAAGTTCCTAGTCTTGCGTAGAGGAAAGCTAAAACGTATTCCCAAATTAGACGGCCTCTTTTTCAACAAGACGGAGCACCTTCTCAGATCAGGGTGAGGCGAACAGTTGTGCCACAACCATTTTCTGAGGTTTTACAGCAAAAAATTTATGAGCTACCATAAAATCATACAGTCGCTAAAATTTGCCTATATAGTATGATTCGTGATTTGTACATTAATCTACGATATTTATGAGGTAGAATCTAACCACTTTGCTAAATCACCCAACTTTAATCTCACCTAACTCTTTAATAAAGTATCAAACAAAAGGCGATTGGAAAAATGCAGGTGGTTCACTTACGTGTTTTCAAATAATTCTAGATTTGATGGAAATGTGAGTTTAATCTCAATCTAAATTATCCCCAGATCTGAACTAAGAAAGTTTAATCTTGAACATAATCATTCTCACACTCAACATTACCTTCAACAGCTCATCAGCAGTGAATAATGCGTATAAAAAACCAGGCAATGTGATTTTTACCACAACGCCAGAGTTTGAAGTTAGTTCAGCGAATTCTCATTGAAATATGTTAGTAAATGCTCATGTATGGATATACCTTCAACATTCTGCGGACCGTCTTAAATTCTTGAACCCAAAAGGTCTTTATTCGTTTTTTTGTAACTTTAATGAAGTCTAGCAACTAACGATCAAAGGAAGTAGAATGGTGACAAGTCAGTACGTGAACCATAATTTAACCTTAAGAGAATGTTAGCCCGAGTAACTGTGAAATGGCAACTAACCAAAAAGCAGGTACAAACTCTATTGAAAAACATAAATGAGGGTCAATATTGAGTTCAATGTCGACCCTGGTTTAAAAATTTGGTTTTCAAGAATCGGTATAAGAACACATTTGAAGACGTTTCACATGAAAGATATTTTGCTCGATAATGCGGAATTTTCGAGAATGTAACATTAATTACGTTCAGGTAGGAATAACATTACATAGTCGGTTGTGCAGTCGCCACATTGTTGGAACACGCCCACTTTTTGGCGGAAAAACAGCATGTTTTGCTAAGTTAAGTTAAGCTATTCTGGGTTTACTTAACTAACCTAACGTTTCCTAACCTTAACTCACCCATCGTTGCGTCAATACCGTATTACTGCATATATATACGTGTCCGTTCCTTCACTTTTATATCCGACGTTCCTATAACTTCAAAGTTGAATAATTCAAAAATTACGCATCAGCGAGCAGAATGTCATTCATGTAAACCTTTTTAAATGCGTTCCTTTAGTGATTCTTTGGAACATAATTTTTAATTTCCGTGATCGCATTAAACTCCATATTGACCGTAAATCGATGACGCAGTTTGACACTTGACTGTGAAGAAAATTTAACCTTAAGTCCTTTGGGCATCCGACCATCGCCGCTCCATGAAGCATTATGAAGCAGCTCAGTAAATTCATACTCAAAATTTGGGTAAATCGCTGGGCTATACAACACTGGAACGTGTGTATCCGTGATACGTTAATTTGTTTACTTACTAACTTATTTGCAATCATAAGAAATTTCAGTTCTTGAACATGTCGGCACTTGAGCTCCGTGATCGCACGACTGCAGTGCTAATTTTTTTTATCTTTTTAGGTTCCAGAAAGTTGGAAAACAGGAAATATTCCTCGTTGGAGAGTGATAAAATGAATGGTGAAATTAATGCAGCTAACTCTCTGCTCCCGTAAAATATTTACAAGCGGCCTCTTATGAACTTAGTTGATTCCGAGAACCTCCTTCTAAACCTATGTATCAAAAGTAACATTCCTCTTTAGTTTCATCAAATGAGATTACTGCAAAACTCAAATTTAGGCTCCAAAAGCATGACAAAGAAAAATACCTTCACCTTCACTTTGGCAAGACTCATTAAGCCGAAGCACCAATAAGGTATGCCCGTGAATCACTAGGAGATTAAGGCAATCAAGATATGTAGATGCTTTTCACCGCGAGCAAGCAAGCGAGCAACAACCTGCGTGTAATGTACAGGAGAATAATTCTAAGTATTTTTGAGCTCACAAAACTTTGATTTACGTTTTGCGGTTTGCGGTAGCTTTACGTCACGGTTTAGCATTCAAAAAAAGAAGTACAAAGTACAAAACGCATTCGTCCCGACATGTTACACTTCGTTCCTAATTCTTGCAAGTCACGTTGATCATTTTTTCGCTTTCTTCTCTCTCGTTGAAAGTGCGTTTGACAATTTACTGACCCTAAAGTGAACTTGTTTCAAGATAAATTTAATGAAAAACACAAACTCCAAACATCTGTGTTTTTAGAGCAAGTATTTGTGTACAGTTTGAATTCAGTGCTCGAACTCAAAAGAATACATCAAACATTAAGGGCAACTCGGTTTCCTTCAAAAAAGACCAATTACACAGATATTCACAAAAGAGTACGCCGTGATTGGGTCAATGCTTCCATGACCACAATCGAGTACGTCCACATGCCCAGTTTCATTTCTCATCCACTTGAAACGCCCAATTTGTGGCTGTGCTCAAATAAGACAAAAGCTCCTAAAGGATGTCATGGGAGTCGTACAGTTATTTAGGCTCCCTACTTGACCACTTAGTCACGGTGCAGATAAACAAGACTTGTCTTATCACCCACATCGCCAGCTGCGGCCACTCTCAGCAATAATGAGACGGAGCCCCGCTACTGCAATCATGAGCGTGATGAGGTGGCAGCGACGCCAGTCGTGTCCGTGTCACTCGGCTGTGTTGGTGCTCAAATTTTGTCCTGGGAGCCGTGGTATGCAGACGACTGAGTGGTTGTGGTACACAGACTACTGAGTAGTTGTGGTATACAGACTACTGAGTGGTTGTGGTGTGCAGACTACTGAGTGGTTGTGGTGTGCAGACTACTGAGTGGTTGTGGTATGCAGACTACTGAGTGGTTGTGGTATGCAGACTACTGAGTGGTTGTGGTATGCAGATTACCGAGTGGTTGTGGTATACAGACGACTGAGTGGTTGTGGTATGCAGACTACTGAGTGGTTGTGGTATGCAGATTACCGAGTGGTTGTGGTATGCAGATTACCGAGTGGTTGTGGTATGCAGACTACCGAGTGGTTGTGGTATACAGACTACGGAGTGGTTGTGGTATGCAGACTACCGAGTGGTTGTGGTATACAGACTACGGAGTGGTTGTGGTATACTGACTACCGAGTGGTTGTGGTATACAGACTACGGAGTGGTTGTGGTATGCAGACTACCGAGTGGTTGTGGTATACAGACTACGGAGTGGTTGTGGTATGCAGACTACCGAGTGGTTGTGGTATACAGACTACTGAGTGGTTGTGGTATACAGACTACCGAGTGGTTGTGGTATACAGACTACCGAGTGGTTGTGGAATGCAGACTACCGAGTGGTTGTGGTATACAGACTACCGAGTGGTTGTGGTATACAGACTACCGAGTGGTTGTGGTATACAGACAACCAGGTGGTCATATACCTCATAAATGTAAGATAGTAAGAATATCGTAAACTTTGAGATTACTCACAAATTGCAGGGAAATCTTAAGCTTAGTGCTTACCTTCAAATTACGTAGAATGATGCTATTGATTTTCTCACGTACTTCCTCCGTGAGTTAACGCGTTCGAGTCTGCCGAGACATAGGCCTATGCGTCAAATCAATTTCGTGAAAGCCGATTCGAAAGAGTTAAGAGAGTAGCGTAAAGTTCACACGATTTTCCAAATGAAGAATTTCAGTCCTCGACATGACGACACTCTGTCCAGAACGGATCTCTCCACAGACTGCTGCTGTGAGAACTTATCCACCGTAATTTCAAATTACATCCTCATTAATGCGGCTGATTCTTAAAATGTACAGCAATGCAAAAATGCTGTGCGTATGGTCAGTTTATTAATACAATATAAATAAATAAAAAATTGAAACCAAAAATGAATATAAAATTGAACGTTTCGAGCACAAGAGTTCATCTTCAGCAAAAAAAATCTGCGACAGCACAAAAACTATGAGTAAATTAAAGCTACATAGTACTTTACAACACACTAGATCTCGGACTGTTATAACGCTCGCGAGATAAAAAAATTTAAAATGAGTGACAAAATTCAGATCAGCCTCATGTTCATATTTTTTCTGCAGAACCATCAATAGGGGAGATCACTATTCACTAGTACAAAACTTCATCAAAGATTTTCGGCGAAGAAAAATGCTGTCAAAGCATTGAACAACTCCGACTAGCTCACAAGTGCCTGGGAATTTCCCCATCGAAGATATTTGAAATAGAATTTTCAATCACTTGCACATATGATAAAAGAGTGTGCAGAAGTGAGTAGAGGATAATCTTTATTTTTTTTAAAACAGTTCTTTCACCCTTTCTCCTTATAATACAGAAATGAGCCGAATGTATGAAGGCGCGTTGACTATTGAGCGCGAGACACCGCACAGCCACTGACGAGACAGCCATGCAACAGTCACCCAACACCAGTCAACAGACTTCGGGTATGTTTTTTCTTGTCTGATTTTATATGAGTGCACTAATGAGAGTGTTTTCAACAATGCGTCGTCAGGGAAATTATGACTTCTTTTCGAATTATATTTACCGATACTATCCAACCCAAATTAGGCAACGCTAGGAATACATCGCCCTCAATCATTTGTTCCGACCAGTGACATGGGTATTACGATACCCATGTGTGGGTATCAACTAAGGATCCTTACTTTAAGATATTTTAAAAACCAATGCACAGTCTTTATTGGAAATGAACTGTTTTTCTTCCTTTTCTTTTTCTTGCATTCCTACATCAAACGTTCATTTGTTGAAGCATTTCCAAAAAGCTGAATCTCGCGGTCTCAGAGCTGCATATCGTCAGCAGCAAGAATGAGACGCAAAGCAAAGAGTGCGACAAAGGAGTCTCCCAATTGCCTGCCGAACACTTCCCCAACACACTTGAAATTACTGTATTAAGTCCAGTTAAGTATTATTTTCTTGGTTTTCATTCAGCCATCAAATTTTCCTCATTACATTTTTCTGCTATGGTCATTTATATTATTTTATCATTGATATACGCAGTTGAGCTGTGGTAATGTTGCAAACATTTGTATTCGTCAGTTCAAGAGACATAACTCTGTTTAATTCAATTTAACTCGAAATTGTGAGTTACGAAATGCAGTGTACATAATTTTTACCGTTTTGTGTTGGTTCTCTGTTTTTATCATATTTTACAGTGCACGCATCTGCAAGGGACTCTTGTAGCTCACTGCGATTGGTACTTTTTTGTACAGAGATTCAGAATAGTGCTCGAAACTGTCTTAAAATGATTACACCCTGTTAGTTCCAAATACTTTCAATATACTTAACGACCCGCAGTAGAATTCTCTTTCAGGATTCACGAACACCTGAGCTAAGCCTTTTCCAATTGACACTCGAAAATAAATCCTACTTCACAGTAGCCTTCAATGAGACCCTGGTGGTTAGAAACAAAAAACTTTTCAAAAGTATACGTGCGAAGGGATTAATGATGATCTCATGCAGTTTTTGCGATGAATGCTGATCTGGCATTCGATGCAGTTGATTGATTGACCTCCATTTTCCCTGGATGCAGTTGATTGATTGACCTCCATTTTCCCTGGATGCAGTTGATTGATTGACCTCCATTTTCCCTGGATGCAGTTGATTGATTGACCTCCATTTTCCCTGGAAACTCAAGCCAGAAAACGAGAGCCAATCCTCACTTAGCCATTTTCTGCACCCCGCGCCAGATAGGGCACAAATCGAATTACAAAAAAAACTGTATTACTACTTGTCCTTTTTGTATAATGCAACCATCACTTTTTTTACAGATATTCCACTTTATTAATGGAAGCACTTTACACTATGCTACGAGATGCGCACTATCGCACTTTCATGGGAATAGTTCTTCAATCCAAATTTTAAATGATGCAGGAAGGAGCTAGGTGAGTTTTCTTACGCTGTCATTCTGTCTGCAGCTCCGGAGGTCTCGCCCAAAAGACCCCAGTTCGAGACGGCGATGGAGAACCTGGCACTTAAGTCGAAGGATGGCGTCTTGCCCGGCATGGTGCCCCTGCAAGATGGGGTGCCTTTTGCCAGCAGGATAGTCGTCAAGAAGAAACAACCCGTCTACGAAAATTCCCATGCTGAAGCTGGTGAGGAATTCATTATAGGCACGTAGCTCAAGTTTCTCTTAGTCTACTGCATGTAAATCGGGATCCATTGCGAAGATTTGGGATTTTTGTGAAGATTTAGGTTAAAAGCTGATTTCACTTTAAAATTAGTTATTTCATCGTCGAAGGCGTTCGCACACACACACACACAACTTGACCGTCGTGGAAAGAGCTCAAAGAACGTTTCATAATTAGGCTTTCATGGCCCTCTTCAAAGCTACATCTATAGTATTTTGAGATAAATTCTTTTATTAATTTTTCAAGCTTTACTTAGTTTTATCCGTGGGCTTTTTCTCCATGTGAAGGCACCCACTTTCCACGGACTTCAGTACGACTGGCCACATTTAAAAGAATTTAGGTCGCTCTCTTTTCGCCAAATTTAGATTTCTTTAAGAACAGAACAGCGTTTCTAGACCCAAATTAAGCTACAAATAATTGATAGTTGATTGATTGATCGCCCTATAAGTCACTGAACTTATTCTGGCCCACAGGTAGCTATACTCAAATTAGACCATTGTACTAGATTTCAGAAACAATCTACTTCTGTATTGCTTGTGGTAAATAAATTGTTTGAAAAAAAGTAAAGTTAGTCGTAAACGAAAGAAGGACCTAATTGTACAATTCTGTTAGAAATCTAATTAATCTTAAAGAAATAAAATCTGTCGTTCTGTGAAAAAAAAAGGAAAACGGAATTCGCAACTCACCGCTTGCAAGAATACTTTGTGAAACATATTAAAGAAGACTCTTATTAGATAGTATTGGGAAGAAATTTTTTGACAGAAGTACTGTACAACACCCACGCCCGATTATATCAAAGGGCTCCGAAATGGCAAGCTTAACCTTGATGAAAACTAGGAATGAGTTTTCAAACTTACATTCAAAATTGTCTCGACAGTTTTATTTCCAAACGCGAGAGCGCACGACACTGATATTTCAGAAAATATGTTAGAAATAGTCGATTTAAAGGAACGGTTATTCCAAAAGGTTAAGATGGTATCTATACGAAACAAATGCAGTGACTTAGAAATCTTTAGCTGTTACCTAAGTATGTCCATTGCGGAATGTGGTGTAGCGAGATTCGTGTTGAACGAAAGCTACTCACAAAAGTACTTCATCATTTTCTCAACAACTCAGGCACTAAGAGCTCTGAACGTACGCCCTACGTATTGAGGAGAAAAGCGCAAATTGCGGAACAATGTCAATAAGTAAATGGAGATGGGTTTTCAGTTTTCAGTTTTATTAATTAATAAGAAAGAATGAAACAAGAAACGAGCATCGGCATCTAAAGATGCTTTATTTCTAATCAAGCCTGATACATATCACCTTGTACATCAGTTTTTCAAATGCCTTATAACTAACACCAGGACGCCATGATCGACGGTTTCCCCCTGTCAAGACCAGTACCCATTTCAGAAACCTGGGTAAAGTGGGGTATTGTGCTTTGAGTTTTTCCCCTATACCCAACGGAGAAAGTCGCCCCACAGCGTCGGGATTCGAACCCTCGATACCTTCACGGAAGGGCGAGTTCTTTAACCACACGGCTACGACGAGCAAGAAGTTTCAGAATAGACACAACTTTCTCCTTGCCTTCACGTACTACACCGCATTAAATGAGGAAGAAGGTAAATGTTTTCTAACTAAATAATGAGTCGCGTACGTGACAAGGAAGGTGAGTATTGATGTGAGTAAATGATACTGAATGAAAATAGGTTTTGAACGAACGGCCGGTTTCAACAACGCTTGCAAGTACCAACATTACTGTTCACACTGCGGAGCATTTTCTTGGTGAACAATTATTGTGCAGTGTTTAAACAATTCAAAAAATTTATTTACCAAGAGCGATTCAGAAGTAGATTGTTTCTTAAGTCTAGTCCAATGGTAAAATTTGATAACAGATGCCTGTTTATTGGCGCATTTATTTACTTTTATGAAAACATAGTAGAGTTAAAACCATCACCCTGATAAAACCTATTCAGTGTTTGCGTTGCTCGTTCTGCCATGAACAGATTCAAAATTCCATTCCAGACCCCATGGCGACACCTATGAGCGGCCCCGCGGTGAGTGGTGAGAGAGCGCAGTCCAGCCAATGAGAAGATCCCATGAACCTAGCTCCAGCCAATAAGAAAGTCGCATGAACCTATCATCGGCCTAAATCTACGGACAACGAACGAACCTTTTCGTTAAATTAAGGAAATTGTTGAGAGAAAATCTATGCACAGCTTTTTAATTGATCGTATACAATACTAATTAACTGATAACATACATTACCAATCATCAGGCTGTGTGCGTCATTTCTAAGCTAATTGTTTACGCTACTCTTCAGTTGGTTGTATACAGCACTTCAAATTGATTATCATACAAATATCGAAAAAAATTATTTTGCTTCTCGAATTTGATCTCACGTGACACAAGAAGCTATAATTTAATTTCTATAATTTCAAGAAGCTATAATTTAATTAATAAAAGAAGCTATAATTTATAATTTCTCGTATAGTCCAAAAATAGACTTTATTTATTGACAAGGGAATAATGCTGATACTATGAGGCAATCAGGTGTTGCAATTTCAGATTTTCACGTGCAATTTTTAACGTTCTATGAATGAATAGTGTGAAATTCTCCAATCTAAGTGTCAATCAGTTTGTATAATTGTGTTGTCATTAATATTGCCGTTAACAAACAAACATTATCAATATATTGGAAATTGTGTATTACCCAATGGGATTTACTGCTTGTCAACGTAGAGAGTTATAATTAAATCATTTCTTGAAAACATGTTTCTTATCAAAAAAAATATAACCAACTTTCAACTTACCCACAGTGAACACCTGCGTAAGTGACCCTCTTTAATTCTCCAAGTTTTAGCTCCACGAAATGGCCATTCCCCTCCCTCTCTTCTCACTTCCTCCCACGATACTGCATTCCTTCCCTCGAACTATTCTGAAAAATATCCCCAGCTTTCACTTCACCCTCAGGAAAGACCAACATAAGCTGTTCAGTAAGTTTTACATCCACAAATGGCA
>JACJUY010001714.1:51838-77524 GCA_014220935.1 Platorchestia sp. MABIK | reverse complement strand
GTCCCAAGACCTACAGTCAAGACACACCCGCCGGTGCCGGCGAAGCCCTTGCGTGCCGCGGCCTCGAGAGCTGCTGACGGAGGGGCAGACCAGCAGGACGAGGTGCTGGGCTGTGTTCTGGTCGTGTGTATGTGTGTGATCCGTTTAGTAAAGATATTAGCATGAAGATATTTCAGATATTACCCGTTTATAAAAAAACATTTAATATATTAACCGTTTATTAAATATCGTAGCATAAAAATATTCAAGATATTAGCCGTTTATTAAAGATATTAGCATGAAGATATTTAGAATATCAACCGTTTATTAAAGATATTAGCCGCTTCTTAGTGAAAATATTATTTGACGAGCGTCCCGCTATTTAGCTTTGCATGATGTAAAAGAACCGGATGGAAGTTACTGTTTCATAAGTCACCGTAGTTTCCATGCGATTGTGCAAAGCAACGAAATAGTTTGATGGTATGTTAGAAGTTTGTGTAATTAGCTGCAGGTTAACTGAGACTGGGAGACGAGAATTGGGTGAGCTGGCCTAGGTGCGATATGATCTGTGCAGTTGTGTTCGTATGTCCTCAGCTGCGCTCAGTTCATCTATTTCTCTCTGAAATTATAACTGAATTTAGCTTCTTAAGTCCACATAAACATAAAGTTATAAATTTGAAACTCTCAAACAGTTTAATAAATAAATAAAAAGGCAACGAAGTATGCTAGAAGCATTATACCTACGTAGTAAGATGGCGGTAAAAATAGTTTTCCAATAAAATAAATCAAAGTTAAGCTGAGAATTGCATACACGAGAGCGGGCCGCTGCCTGTGGACGTGTGGTAATCAGAAAATAAATCATTTATCGCTCTCATTTGTGTAAAAATGATTTTGAAATGAAAAAAAATCAGTTGATTTTTGCGAAGTTAGCATTCTGCTGTAAACAACATAGTATTCATTGAAAAAGATACTTCTATTTTTTATTGAGAGAGGAAAAAAATAATGGAGAATTTTCAAAAAAATACTTTCATCACTATACGGGTAAGGGAATATGTAGATTTAAGTATTTCAAAAGTTCTCCGGTATGCAACAATTTTTTCATAAAAATCGTCTTAATGTTTCTTTAATAATATTGAGTTAGTGTTGTAAGATCATTTCCGATATTTGAACTGATGGTAGAAATTGTGACGTCATGACGTTCAAAATATATATATATGTAGGTGCTTTATTCGGTTATAATTATACTCTTTACCATTTGTTGTTGCCATTTAGAAACAGTTTTTCCGCAACAGACTGCCGAACATCCACCAAACAACTAACTAACAACTAAGATAATACAGTAATTGTCGCTAACAACTAAGTAACAACTAAGATAAGACAGTAATTTTCGCTAACAACTAACAAACAACTGAGAAAAAACTTAAAAATTTTCTTTAATTTTCCACAGGACGAAACCATTCAACGCAACAAAGAATCGCTCGAGAAATTGAAACTGGAACTATCGAAACAACTTTCGCTGGAAGGCGTCCCTGCAACCCATGGCGGTTGTTCCCCACCTCCGGTTGTCGCCTCCCCAGCCTCCCCTAGTCCTCCCCTACCTTCACTCACCCCTTCCCCACCTTTCTGTTCTTCCCAGCCCATTTTCCCCACCTCCCAAGCATCCCCACACCTGCACCCCGACAGACCCAAAAACGACGGCAGCAATGTGGTGAAATCAGGGATGTCAGCATCGGGGAAACCACTGTCTACGCCTGTGGTGAGTGGTGCATCTGTCTACTGGCAACCGTCTACACCTGTGGTGAGTGGTGCATCTGTCTACTGGCAACCGTCTACACCTGTGGTGAGTGGTGCGTGTCTGTCTACTGGCAACCGTCTACACCTGTGGTGAGTGGTGCGTGTCTGTCTACTGGCAACCGTCTACACCTGTGGTGAGTGGTGTGTGTCTGTCTACTGGCAACCGTCTACACCTGTGGTGAGTGGTGCGTGTCTGTCTACTGGCAACCGTCTACACCTGTGGTGAGTGGTGCATGTCTGTCTAATAGCAACCGTCGTGTAATACGATACTCATGTGTGTGTGGCATATAAGAACCCTTGCTATAATAAGATATTTTAAAAACCAAAGACGAGTTTTTTGAATCATCGATCTTGAAAAAAACGTGCTTTTTCTTTTTTTCCTTTTTTTTATTTTTTTCGTGCGCCCCAGAACTTGCCGATGCTGCTGGGCCGCTACCTCGGCACGGTGCCCGTGTGCTCGTCACTCAAGGGCGTGTCCAACAACACGAAGCTGACGCTCGCAGGCATGTGTCGGGCCATCATCGCTGGCTCCAGCAGCTACGTGATGTGTGACGACATTGTGAGGGGTAGTCGTGAGGGTTGTGTTCAACGGGCACACCCCTCACGTGTGTGTGATGGCTTGTGAGAAGTGGTATTGAGGGTCATGTTCAACTTACACCTTGTTATATATGTGATGCACCCCGCTGTGTATGTCAGCTAGGCCATTTGTGATTGTGTGTGAGCTGTAGTCTTATTGCTTATCTTCAACTAACTCACATACACACTAACACACACTCTGTTACACATGTGGTGACATTGTGAGGGGTGGTCTTAAGAGTTGGGTGCAACTAACACACACACACACACACACACACCGTAATACATGAGGATTTTTGTTGGCCTAACATACCTACTATGTGAATGTACATATGAGGATATGTGAGGGTACACATGGATACATAAAGGTACATGAGGGTGCATACGAGGGTACGCACCAGCAAACAGGTGCCGTTAGATACGATGACTACAGCTGGCGCTACCGCGTCGTCTGATGCGACGGAAAAGTTTTAAGTCTCTGCATCTCGAGACACACTAAGAAATGTTACATAAAAGACACGGAAGACAACTTCACAAAAATTAGTCAACATAGTATTATCATTCTTAGAGTGCATGTACACAGGTATTTATACATCTCTTGTCCAGTTTCTCTTTTCGACGCACACAAGTCACTCTCACACTGGTCGTTAGATGACGGAAAGTTTACACATCGCGCCAGCAACGTCAGGTTCATCAATAGTCCTGTCTAGTAACTATGTAAACAACTGTTTTGGGGTCACGATTTCATCATAGTATTATGAATAGATTATATTACGTACGAATAGCGTACCCGTGTCTCTCCGTTAGCATATTTAGCTGTTTTGTCACGATTTCAGCACAGCGTGATATGTTGATTATTCCAAGCATCATATGTGGTCCTTGCCTTCACTATTGATGACACCACCTTTAGATTTCGACAACGTCTTTTCTTACTTGATAAACAGCCTGAAAAATGTCAATCATATCTTAGCTGTTCGAATACGGCTAACAATTTTCACTGCAATGAACCAGTAGACTTAAAACTAATACTCGGGAAAGCTAGCGAATTTTTAAGTGTTTGACGTTTTTAGCAAAGTGCTTACAAATAGAGGAAGTGAAAGTAAACAAATGAACAATTTGTTAATATTTAGCTTATATAAATTAATAATATTCAATAAAATGAATATCTCCAAGTGATCCAATCACTCAATTATATTTTGAAATATAAGATATTCCTGCTAATCCAAACTTTTCTTCTATCTACTAACAGAACGTCGGTGAAAGAGAAGAAAAGGACTTGAACGCTCAAGTGGTCATTTACCTCGGCTTAGACAACGTGCAGGTCGTCATACCAAGTGAGTGGTAATCTACCGTATGTGGGATACTTAGACAACGTGCAGGTCGTCATACCAAGTGAGTGGTAATCTACCGTATGTGGGATACTTAGACAACGTGCAGGTCGTCATACCAAGTGAGTGGTAATCTACCGTATGTGTGATACTTAGACAACGTGCAGGTCGTCATACCAAGTGAGTGGTAATCTACCGTATGTGTGATACTTAGACAACGTACAGGTCGTCATACCAAGTGAGTGGTAAGCTACCGTATGTGTGATACTTAGACAACGTGCAGGTCGTCAAACCAAGTGAGTGGTAATCTACCGTATGTGTGATACTGAGACAACGTGCAGGTCGTCATACCAAGTGAGTGGTAATCTACCGTATGTGTGATACTTAGACAACGTGCAGGTCGTCATACCAAGTGAGTGGTAATCTACCGTATGTGTGATACTGAGACAACGTGCAGGTCGTCATACCAAGTGAGTGGTAAGCTACCGTATGAGTGATACTTAGACAACGTGCAGGTCGTCATACCAAGTGAGTGGTAATCTACCGTATGTGTGATACTTAGACAATGTGCAGGTCGTCATACCAAGTGAGTGGTAATCTACCGTGTGTGTGATACTTAGACAACGTACAGGTCGTCATATCAAGTGAGTGGTAATCTACCGTATGTGGGATATTCGTAGAATCTCAAATCCCAAAATTGAGATACAACGAATAATTGTAAGCCTTACGTTTCGAATCTGATTAAATTGTTTGAAAACATCTATAATAAAATTAGAAGCTGCTGTATAAGATTTTCAGATTGCGCATAATTGAAGCGTGTGCACATGGGCGGTTTCCCAACCATAAATTTCAGACACAAAATATACTCCTAAGCCTTATGTTTCGAATCTACTTTAATTACCTGAAATTCTTTTTAATAAAATTCTAAATTGCGACACACCGGCGACTTTCAAATTATGTACAATTGAAGCCTGCGCTTCGTCCATGTCACTTCGTCCTTGTCACTTCGTCCATGTCACTTCGTCCATGTCACTTCGTCCATGTCACTTCGTCCATGTCACTTCGTCCATGTCACTTCGTCCACGTCACCTCACTTCGTACGAGTCCGAGGTCTTGGGTAAATTTTGCAGTCGCTGCTTCTACCTACTGATATTTTATTCTATTTTATAATTCAAGTCATAGAAATTTTCTTCTACCTTTTCTCAATTCCACACTTCGAATAATTGCTGAGAAAACATTAAAATTAATCATAGCCCTCTGAAAATTATAACGAAATTCAGAGTATGCATGAAATTTATAATTTAGAAGGAAATTGAATTTAGAGAATGAATGAAAATTCTCCATTCCTTAATCCGATTAATGTTCTCCTACGAATTGCTATTTTAAAAGATTATACAGGGCTTACATCAAAAATTTCTTTGCTGCAAATGGCACAGAACTCCTTGAATGAACTTCTTGTTAAAAATTACGTACCAGGTTAACTGAACCAACTTGACGCTGCAGACCACACACGCACACACACACACACGAGGCTTCTTGGATAAACCTTTATCTCGAAATCACACCTAAGGTTAACTGAACAAACTTGACGCTGTACGCTCCAATTTCAAAACCCAACGGTCGTTCTTCCATCATCTCTATCGGAAATAAACTTCTTTTCTTCCTTTCCTCGCACCCTTGATGCCCAGTACGGTAGAGGAAACAAGGTAGGGTCATTTCTATGGGGGAAAATACACTTCTTCTTGTTCGGCTAGCGAATAGAAAACCTTTATTTCAAACAAACTTTATGACGTCACCAAAACGCCATATCGTTTGGCCAATAGTGGAGCCGGATTTGGGGGTAGCAGTGTTGTCAGATGCAATATGAACGCTGCTATTGGTTCGTTGCCGTGACGTCAGCAAACCCACACAGTCGGCGAAAAAAAAAATGTTTGACCCTACCTTGTTTCCTCTACCGTGATGCTTAGGTCCAAGCGGGGACGACGGCCGTACGGTTGCCTTACACCGCCTCCTTAGGGTAGGTCTGGTGCACGGCTTCACGGACGGCTCTCGTACGGTCGTGTATGCCGGCCACAACGAGTGTACGGCCTCACGGACGGCCGTCGCGGTCGTACTCGAGAGCGAGGACGCCAAAAAGAAGCTCGTCGACCACGTGCTGTCCGTCTCCAAGTTACGAACTCTCAGCAAATGATATTGCTCTGCTTATGGCGCAAACATTATTTTTGTTGGTGACTTGGCTGCGTTGTATCCAAGATACGAACTCTCAGGAAACAATATTCCTTCGTTAGAGCCTTATTTTTATTGGTGACTTTGCTGCGTTGTATCCAAGATACGAACTCTCAGGAAACAATATTCCTTCGTTAGAGCCTTATTTTTATTGGTGATTTGGCTGCGTTTTATCCAAGATACGAATTCTAAGAAAATAACATTCCTCTGATTTAAGCGCTAGACTATTAGGAAATAACATGCCCCTGTTACTAGCCCTAGAGAGCCTTATTTTTACTCGGTGACTTGGCTGTATTGGATCACAGTGCGCGTTACTTTACAAAGCTGTGCTGATTAAAACATCGCGTTAGAGCTTTGCAATGATGGTAAATTATCCTGCCGGCTCAGGGACCGCATGTAAGAGCATCAACAAGCGTTTAAAATGCTACGGAAAAATATCAATTATGATACGTAATAATTTATACGCATATAAGACTAGTTGAATTTATCGCGCCTTTATGGATATCAATGAGAATTCTCGTGTGCTAAAACAGACGGTGAGGTTCGATGTTTTGTATGCTCAATTTTACGAGAAAAGTGTGAAGTATTCTAATGTTTCTCATTTGGTTTTATTTATGTTAAGGAAAAATATGAGTGAATGCTAGCGAGACACCGCTCTTACACTTGACGAGAATTGGACCTTCGGTGAGCGCTCTTGAACTTCTTGGTCTCATCACCTCAAAAAACGAAAGTTTGAAAGTTGGTGCATCAGAAAAGGGAGAACTCCAAAATCGTTTACAGATGACTTCACTTTCATTGCCCTTTTCACAACTGAGAAGTTACGTTTATTCATTGATGACGGCTTCTGGAGCTTCAAAAGTCAGAAAATATCATATGGGGGAAACGACTTCATTATCCGATAAAAGCCTTTGCGTCATAATTTAATTTAACAACAAAGGCTTTTATCGGATAATGAAGTCGTTTCCCCCATATGATATTTTCTGACTTTTGAAGCTCCAGAAGCCGTCATCAATGAATAAACGTAACTTCTCAGTTGTGAAAAGGGCAATGAAAGTGAAGTCATCTGTAAACGATTTTGAAGTTCTCCCTTTTCTGATGCACCAACTTTCAAACTTTCGTTTTTTGAGGTGATGAGACCAAGAAGTTAAAGAGCGCTCACCGAAGGCCCAATCCTCGTCAAATGTAAGGCATCTGCGTAAAAAATTTGTTTTATAACTGCCGGTGTGCTTGTACCTGCACTCCATTGAGCAACACATTCATGAATGTGTACGTAGTGCCTCACTTGTGACCACGGCAGAGGAAACAAGGTAGGGTCATTTGTATGGGGGAAATACACCTCCTCTTGTTCGGCTAGCCAATAGAATGGCTTCATTTCAAACAAACTTTATGGCGTCACCATTACGACATGTCGTTAGGCCAATAGCGGTGTCAGATTTGGGACTAGCAGTGTTGCCAGATGCAATATGAGAGCTGCTATTGGTTCGTTGCCATGACATCACCATTGCCACACAATCGACGAAAAAAAGGCTGATTTGACCCGTCCATGTTTCTTCTACCGTCCCTCTAACGCATCTTGGCCTCCGCGTAAGACTGATAAGTAGCCTACTAAGCAGAGGCCCAACACCACCGCACATGTCGTTGCGTTTTGTGTTTAATTATAATTCGTATTCCTCATTTACGTATTCCTCATTTAAACAAAGTCGCTTACGAAGCATAATCGTCATTAAGTATAATTAAGGTTGAAAGTTAAATTTTTTATTTTAGCCTATTTTGATATTTTACTTTACGGGCTTTTCCATGAATTATTTTGCCGTTTTTGGTGGTGCTTTGCTGGCAAGTTTCAGTGAAGCTTCTTATTGAAGCGGACGCCTCTTGAGCTTGCGAGGAGCTGAGTAAGGAGGAGTTTTCTCAATTTTTAAAGAGAACAATTAACGTCATGACATTCCTGCTTCCAATATTTTGAGAACAATTCCTTCTGTTCCAGCCAAATAAAGTTTCTGTTGGGATAAGGATATTTTTTACCGAAGTATACTGTATATCATTATTTTAACCTAATATTATTTATTTCATTTTATTGTCTTATAATCGGGAAGTGGATAATTTTTATAAATGCTTGGCGGGCGTTAAATTCCCTGCAGTGCTGAGCAGCGTTATGTGATGACCTGGTGTTTTTCCCATGCACCAGTTAAATTAAAATTATCAGTTAAAATTTTGTAAGGAATATCATCCATTTATTCTAAGCTCACGATCATGCATCAGTCAATACTCTGTCAGATAGATAATTAGAAAAATATCAAAATTAGACAGAGAGGTTTCACAGCCGTCTCACCCCAGAGGCTCCTCAACTGATTTTTTTACAATTTTTCTCATGGAACTACAGTATTTTTTACTCTATCATGAAAGTTAGATATTTATAAAAATGCAAAATTAGAAATAAAATTTCACAGTTGTCTCATGAACCGATAGCATAGACTGGTATCCCTGGAAGCGTTTCTATCTTTTGTCGTATTTTTACCGAGTCTCCTCCCTATGTACGCTGCTACTCTACACCAGCCATTCTCAACCCTACCTCCATCACTGACCCCCTCGGCTTTATGTATTTCTCCATTTACCCCCTACGCACGCACAAAACACACACACACTCTCTTCATTCTCTCTCTCTCATGTTAAACAATTAAATTCAAGTGAATTATATTTAAATTATCATGCACTTCAATTATTTACCCCCGACAATATTATTTTTTACCCCTAGCGGTAAATTTACCCCTGGTTGAGAACCTCTGGTTCAAACGCACATCAGCGTATGGTCGCCACTGCACTCCCGATATCATGCATTTCGTACCATCATTCGTATGCGCATTTCAAATCAATCACAGAGTAGATATATTCTGGCTGGTTCTTTACAGTACTGACATCATATGGCAAACTCTACACGTGTCATACTAACACAACATTCATGAACCTCGATTACCACACACCACCATTCATCACCACACCATCACACAACACCACACAACACAGCTGACCACCACACACCACCACTGTGCCTCTGGTTCTCTCACATCACTCGTCGTGTGTTCGTTCGTGCGTTCTAAGTCAAAACTGAAACAATTCAAACAACGTTAAGTTTTACAGCATTTATTATTGTTGGTATTTTGAAGTTTTTTTACCTGCGGGAACATCGGACTTCACTTACATTTTCAACATTCTCCTATCGTCGATATTTTCCGTGTGCCCCACAAATTTTATATATTTCCTACAAGATTTGAGATATATGTTTTCAAAGTTCTCAAAGATTGCTCCATTATGAAGAAGTTTCATCGTTTTCACCACTTCTCACATCTCTGACATTTTCGAAGGTGCCGAAGTTTGGCGTATTTTTATACTTTAAAGTCTTCAGTGTCCCTAACACTTCTTTAACTTGGAGTAGTCTACCATGCTTGGAGTCCTGAGACCACGGTAGTCGAGACATTATGTCACTTGCTACACGCTGGCCGACATGTTTCACCATTATGTAATCAATGTATAAAGATTGCATGTTCAGACAGGTCAATTTTTTCTCCATTAGGGTTCATTTGTGACGGTATGAAGCCTTGATTTGATCGATGAACCTTCCTAGTCTTAAGTTAGGTTATGTTACAAATTAGATTATATTATATTTAATATTTACTTCAACAATATGTTTTCTTATATCCTTTTCTTATTCTATTCCATTATCAAGCAGCATATACAGTGTGTCCCACAAAACCCGAACCGAGTATTTATTTTCCCGTATCAGTAATACCATCATCATCAGTAACAACTTTTCTATAAGTTTATTTTGAAGGATAATTTTGATGAAAATTAAATGCTTATGGTATTCTTATGATGGTATTCCTGATACGGGAAAATAAATACTCGGTTTGGGTTTTGTGGGACATTGTTTATATATCATACAATAGCTTTTTTTATTATCATGTGAAAAGTTGCCTTTGAAAACTTCGGTGCCGTTTGAGCCTCCACAAAAAATTATTACGCTAAGTTGGCTGACTTTTAAATTTTTCAATGATATTCGTTCAAATATACGTAGATTTATTCGTGTAGTTTTTGATTGTCCCCATGTGCAACGTAGCGCACGAAATTCGGTGAAATGTTCAGTGTTGATTTCAATGTTTTCCGATTGTGCCGCAAAGACGAACGCGCGCAGTTTGGAGGCCTGCATCCGCCGTGCGCACTGCAGCGTCATGAATGACAGCGACTGAATTGTGACTATTAAAAGGAGCGTAGTACTAGTACTTCTCAGGAACTTCTTTTATTATTTACTTGGACTTTTCTCGCACCCCCTGGAATAGCGTCTCGCACCCCTGGAATATCGTGTCGCACCCCCTGGAATATCGTCTCGCACCCCTAGAATATCGTCTCGCACCCCTGGAATATCGTCTCGCACCCCTGGAATATCGTCTCGCACCCCTGGAATATCGTCTCGCACCCCAGGCTGGAAATCTCTGCTCCAGTGGACCAGTTTGCAGTGCAGTGACTTCCGTGAGAAGGAAAATGAATAAAACGAAGGTTTAGAAGAGTAACACTTTGATAAAGAAGGTCAAGGAGGCCCGTAGGAGGGTTGTAGTGTGTGGGTCATCACACTTCGGTCAAAACAAGCTTGGCAATCTTACTCATCTTCACCGTTACAAAATACGCAACATGGATCATAACAACCAAAACAAACTGAGACGCACATGTTTACGCTCAACGAAACTGAACGAACCAGAAGAGAGAAAGGTTTCGTGTCTACTGAGCCCGTACGGAAGTGAAGTACTACACAGATACGAAACGCGTCTCGGCAGGCAAATGCTCGCACACCACGATACTGCAGACAGACACCACGACTCGGAGTAGACAGCACTTGAATGTTTGGAAAAAATTCCTGTCAATAGACAGTCGTCGTAATTACATCGCCGGGGACTATCATAAAATTTCGTGAGGAATACCAGCCGTTAAATCCAAAATCTCGAATTATTCGGACGATGGAAGGAGTCGTCGGAGGCGAAAATAGAAAACAGTTTGCTCACCGCTGTGATGGCTCAACGTTTCGAAGTGAGAACGCGACGATGGGTAAATAAGAATGAATGCTACAAATACGAAGAAGAGTATTGTCGAACACCTCAACAAAAAGGCTTACACCCATACTAATTACGGTGAAACAGAGCAAGAAACAACTTTTGCTGGCACAATCTTATCCTCCGATTTCATCTTCACGCAATGCAGACAGGGGTAGAAAAAAGATTTCTCGAACGTTATCTGAGTGTTTCATGATTATCAATTCAGTGACATGAATTTTCTGATCGAAATCCATTTTATGCTGCATGAAATATTCAGATTTTAATTCAGAGTTTGGTAATTTACGCTGCATGAAATATTTAGCCTCGCAGTTTGGAACGGTTGGAAAAAAGATGACAAATATACAAAAGACAAAAGAAGAAGTGAAGTCAACGACACATGAAACGTGCAGGAGAACTCTCTGTATTCTTCATCACAGCAATTGAGAGTCATCGTTTATATCGAAATAAACACTCCGAAAAGGAGTACAAAGAAGAGTACGCATCCCTCATTGTTTACCTTTTCCCGTCGTCAGCTGAATTCGAGAAACGTAAACAGATTTTCTGAACAAGCGCCAGGGGCGCAAAAAAAATTCCCAAACATCAAAAGCCTCACAACTAAACAACAAAATTTAGAGCTCAGTTCCTGTATTTACAAATCAGGCCGGCAAATTTGCGAGGCAGGATTTGAGAGCTCGACACTCAGCTCTCCGAGCAAGCTATTTAAAAAACGCCTTTAATGTCTTTGAGATGATCAAAGAAAAATATATTACAGCACATCGGGCGAAACAACTCGAGGAAATTGTCATGGACAGTTCACGAAATGTTTATTTACACGCACAAAAAAAAAAATGCGGGCAAAATCCGCGGTTCGCAAATGAAGAAACGCGCCCAGGTAAGCGCTAACTAAATAAAGTCTCGTGACAACAAAGAACAAAGAAATGAGCGGAGCGTAAAGTTCATCACAGATGAACTACCGAACAAATGATCACAAAACTCAAACTTCAAACACAAAAGCTTCTTGAGTCCTCGCTGGGCTCGACAAAATATCAATGGAGCGCTTGAATTGTTTCCGTAAGTGTTGGGATTCTAAAATCGCTTTGTGTGAGTGTTGTCAGAGTTGAGGGTTGGCCAAGTCGCTAGCTGAGGCTGGAAGTGTCGATGATCTATAATCTTTAAAAAGATCTATGATTTTTTATAAGATCTATAATCAGAAATTCGATTTCAAAATCTTCAAAATCAGATGTTTGTTTTAAAGATAATTCTATTTCTTTCCAACAACCGTCTTCCGAATCTACGCGACTGCTATACGAATGGAGGAAAACTGTTTATTCTGGCAGTAAACTTTCTTGGCATTAAAAAAATCGCATCAAAATTATATCTTCACGTAAGAATTAATTGCAAATGACGTCTGTGAAATTCGCAGCAGGGATGCGGTGTAGTGTGCGTGTAGTGGAACAAAATATTGATAATTTCTAAAATAAATTGAAATTCGCGAAAAAATGAACACGTGTCATAAGTCGTGATGCACACAATTTAAAGACAAAATAAATAGAAATAAAAATAAGTGCCAAATGGATAGTAAATTGAGAGTATTTTATATTCTGATGACATTACCCCCATACTGCTAGTTGGAATCGAATCTACGCGAAGGTTTTTAGCTCTGATCCAAGAGCTTAGTTTTTTCCTAGGGTACACACAGTCTTTAAATTGGGATGAACTGTAAGTTATATAGAATAAAATTATTTTTAAAAAATCGTAAAAACTGAAGTGCAGTATTCAATTAAAGGCCTTCTATGCTGTAGAAAAATTGCAAAACAGAGTAAATTGGTACAGCTACAACTTGCAAATAATTAAATGATCAAACTCAATTTTATTTCAATGCACAGGATCAGTAAAATGAAGTTTAATATTTGTTCCTCGAAATACTGCTTTGCACGACTGCTCCTTTCCACCGGCACATTCCACACTAAATTTTCCATTTCACATCATTCTCCACTGATCACGATGCATCGGTAAGAAACATTAAACCTACTTACAAGAATTTCTTAACACCTGTCCTAAGATGAACGAGGCTCTATCTCTCACTGCATTCTCACTTCAATAATTATCTAATTCAATATAATAACTATATAATTGTAAGATGTCGAATGTCCCTTCAATTGCAGCTGTGGGGTGAGTACGAGGTGCTGAGGGTAAAGGCACGAGGGGGACGTCAGAGGGGAGAGTGGGAGGGTGGTGGTCAGGAAACTTGAGGGTAAAGTGAGGGCGTGTGCGGCGAGTGCAGTACTCCCTCACTCACGAGGGCCATGAAACAATGGAATTTGTGAATAAATGGAAAAAAGTAAAAGCAAATTTCACTTATGCTACCGACCTAGAAAAGGAACGAAGTGCTCTTAAAAATTTCCCTTTGCAAACTTAGCCAATAATGCGTGAGCATTGGGACGGCGGCTCAATTGAAGACCAACTTATAAAATGCAAAAAGGCCCGACTTTGGCGCTTCAATTGTGCCAGCAGCAACTTCGCTGATTTACAGCTAGGAAAATGTTAGGTAAACTGTAAACTACGCGTAAAGTAGAAATGTGAGGTCAATGAGAACGGATACAAATGGAAGTGTCATGCAACAGTTGCACAACACTTTTAATACTCATTGCTGCCTATAGTATCTCGCAAAAAAGGAACTCGGAGTAGCTACAAATACCATTATTCATTTTATTTACGGAACTATCTAAGTTTCTTTTGTGTTTCGCCGAAATTGTGCCTCGATAGCATTTGTTTCACTGGTATTTCCTTATAATGTATAGATCTTAAAGTATTACGAGACTTGCAGTAAAATTCTTCTGAAACTTATTCTTCGCAGCAACTCATCAGCAACATTGAGAAAGTCATGAAAAGTAAAAGAAAAGTGGAGCCAACATTTCATGAAGCACATGAAGGAATCCCTATAGTTTAGCTAGAAGAAATGAGCAAAGTTACAAGAAAAGATATCCTCACGCTGGAGCTCAGCAGAGTGACCGGTTCGGACGAAAGCTGGCAGTGCAAATACATAAATATTTCCGAGCCGAAAAAAGTAAATACGACACAAACTGGAAATGATTTTCCTTCGAAAAGGACAACTCATGAACGTAAAAGTATTGCATGTTTCTAATGTTTTTACTGGCGGTAAGATGAGATTTGAACATTTATGGCAGACCTCAGTTATGGCAGCAGCAAAATTTATTTGTCATTCTTCATCAATAAAATAATCGGAAGTAGAACTCGCAGTAAAATTTCGTCATCCTTTAATAAAACAAAAAGAGAGTACGGCTTGTGTGGAGCAGACCAACCCAGAAGCAAGAGGCCTGAGCGTCCTCCTCTTCTGGTTTAGTTAGCCCCTTGCAAACAAGTCAGTTTCAACGATAACGCCTTAACAAATCTTACTGAGGATTGAGTTCAGTCAAACGTGTGTGTTTCACAGAAAATTTTGTGCCTCTGAAACGATTTGTTCACAGAAGTATTGTCCTGCAGATCAACTTTATGTACAGTGCAACGGGGTAAAAATGTTGAGGTTCCGTAGCTGCGCATTACTCCCACAAACTTCCCCAAATTCAAAGTCCGATTTTTAGACTCCCTGAAATATATATACCAATGAGCATCATTTTAAGGGAACGAGCGAGAGAATTTTTCACCAGACAATTCCCAGTCTAACTTTTTCGCCGCCTGCAAGCATGTTTTTCGTCACCAAAGAGATTTAATTGCTGGCGTCAGGCGGCGCTGACGACAGAATTACATCGCTAAGGCGGCGAAAAACATGCATGCGGGCTGCGAAGAAGTTAGATTGGGTTGATGCCCTG
Source organism: Platorchestia sp. MABIK (assembly GCA_014220935.1). Taxonomy (NCBI): domain Eukaryota; kingdom Metazoa; phylum Arthropoda; class Malacostraca; order Amphipoda; family Talitridae; genus Platorchestia; species Platorchestia sp. MABIK. The sequence goes on along the minus strand of JACJUY010001714.1, from coordinate 62,713 downwards.
GTGTGAAGTGAACACGAGAGACACTCGTACACCAGGTGCTCCGGTAAGCGAGTGTCAGTTTCGCCTCAACCTCACACTTTACTGAGTTGCTAAACAAGGATTGGTAACTTCTCATTCTGTACAAAATGTCTCAACAATGAACTTGATTCCTTTCTGCAAAAATTAATAATAAATTAATCAAAGTTCGAGCAGCCACCAAGTACGGTTGGATCAAAACTTGCCAGCACAACCTCACTTCGGTAAATCCTATGAGTATTTACACAAAAAGACCCTCAGCTGCTCATATTCAATTGCACCTCACTGTCATTACTTGTAACTTCTTCAGTTGCAATTAAATTCAGTTTAGTCACAACTTCTCTGTGTTTTTTGAATGACAAATCAACGCAATTGAACTATTTTCGAGTCACACCCAACGCGAATGTGGTGCTTCTCTGATCTCATTGAAAAAAAAAACATCGCGAAGACAGCATTTATTAATCAAACGAAAAAGAGTGGCCAATAAAAACGAATTGCATGTCTACTCTCCAGGGCACCGTATTTTTACTCCCATGTCCACTTCTGCAAGCTTTTAGATCTGACTTTGACGCTTAAAGATTGACTTTGATGCTTGAGATAGCTCCTCAAAATGACGCTCTGAAGACCAATACCATCCGGAAAACTTCCTCTGGTTGCGACCGCAGCATCCGAATGCTTCTCCTAACAGCGAGAATAAAAAAGCCTTTATAAGGTAATTTTGTCAGCGTCATTAATAAGTTCGCACAGAACTTTAGCACAACATTTTCAAACCAACAAAATAGCTTAAAAGTACATATTAATTGGCATTTCGTTCACTTATTATTTCCTCGCCACCGTAGAAACGCAAGTTGCTCAAAGTACAAAGGCTATCATCAAACAATGACCCAAAGCTAGTGACATCCAAGGCTATAGAGTAACATCTAACAAAATTATGCTATCACCCTTACGAACACATAATCTTCAGAAAATGACCGAGAAAAGTTCACCGTAGAAATACAAGACAAAATTCGAACACTTGAATCAGTTGAGAGCACCGACCTCTCATCACCACAACTGTACAAAACAAGCGTATCCAAATGACAAGGTGAGAGCCAAGGTAGAGGAAACAAGGTAGGGTCAAACCAGTCTTTTTCTGCTGAGCGTGTGGCAATGGTGACGTCATGGCAACGAACCAACAGCAGCTGCTCATATTGCATCTGGCAACACTGCTGGCCCCAAATCTGGCACCGCTATTGGCCTAACGACATGTCGCAATGGTGACGTCATAAAATTAGTTTGAAATGAAGCCGTTCTATGAGGAGGTATAACAAGAGGAGGTATATTTCCCCTTATAGAAATGACCCTACCTTGTTTCCTCTGCCGTGGTGAGAGCCAGGGTAGGGCACCAAGCATGTATCTATAAGCCGTGTCCAATGCCAGTCACCATTTTCAATTCTCCAGCAGTAAATTCGTCAAACGAGAAAAAATTGCGGTTACATCGTTGTATTTTTTATATTATTGATATTCAGGGTTAACTTAGAGGTTTTCATACCAGTAGGATTTGCATTGTTACGTCATCACTGATAAGGTTACATTTGTAGAAGACACATTTGTGCTAATGAAAATATTTTTGCACAAACATTTCTTTACACAAAATCCGGGAATTGACTGAGAACGTTTCTTTAAGTATTCAGCTCTGTTTTCAAGTCACTTAGCCTCAATCAATATCCGTCTAAGTTACCATCAACTCGAGTCACATCAAATGCAAACACCGTGAGCTCTGTTATAATCTATCTGAAAACTTCATACCTGAAAACTCGCTTCAATTCACATCAAAACATGACCGGTCAAAAACCATTAAATTACTCGGGCTCAGTACGAGAGCAAGGCACCAATTTTATGGTCTCAAAATATCTACCATCTTCCAACAAGGAAATTTTAAAACTTTATAACCATAGCCTATACGAGAGCCACCAACACTTAGATCTCTGCAAAAATGCCTCTAAGCTTAACAATAAATTAACAGAGCTAGTTACAATAACAAAACTTAAGACATTATTACAATAACAAAATGAAAGGGAGAAAACAATTGAGGTGGTGCATTGTGAAGAGAGAATTTGAAACACCGCTTCAAATGCCATCCACCGCTGCTAAATCGAATGGGATTTCGACTCACAGAAAGAGGGCTTGTCGATGCGAAAGTCGCTTGGGAAAGTTGCTACCTACCAGAAGTAGCTCGAACACGAGATGGTTCATTTGATGAACGATTTGCAAACTGAAGCACTAGGCAATGGCTTAAAAGTTGAATGTTCGCTTCAATCTAGAATACATAGATAATTTGTAATTATTAAATGAAAATTGAAAATTAATGAGTAATATTGTAAATATCATCTATGAGAATAATAATACAGCGGTAAGAATTATAAGAAAATAATGAATATAGCAAGTATAATAAGAAGAAAAAACTTGAATATTGACTAAAGTTGACATCGAGAGTTGCACGAGGAGACAAGGTGAGCAAATCAGATGAGTACAACTCGAAATAGAGCTCCCAGAATACCTCAGTTTTGCGCTAGAAATACACCCTTATTATATTACAAAGCACATTATAAAAATGAGTTCATCTGTGTGTAATGTGGAGTACTAGAAGTGTTCTTATTGTAAGAGCGTTGCTAAGACAGCAGCTTGAAGAACATCAGGGCTAAGGACAAGTTCAGGATGAGGATGAGAATGACGAGTTTTTGACGGGAAAACCAGTCCTGAAAAGACAAATACAAGTTAAATTCCCTCAGAAATCAGGTTCCTTTAGCAGCACATAGCAATTTCTCACATCAATTTCCACTTAGGTCGCTTTGGATCTTTTCCAGATGAGCCCCACCACTAATGCAACACATAAGTTCACCCACTTGTAACTTTCGAAATAATGCACGTATCGACTTCAAATTATTCTCAAACTAGAAATAAAAACATCAAATCGCTTGAGAGTAATTTGAAGTCGATAGGTGCATTATTTCGAAAGTTACAAGTGGGGGAACTTATGTGTTGCACTAGTGGCGGGGCTTATTTGGAAAAGATCACATAGCTATTCATTAGACTGAAGCAAGAAAACTTGCAGAACTCATGATGATCTACATAGCAAATCGTGGAACGCGGTCTCGCCACAACATTGTGCTCGAAATCTTCGATGAGTTTTTGCTGACTGAAATTAGCAAAAATTTCTCGGCAACGGATCGAAGAGACTCTTTAGCTCTTTGACTGCAGCGTGAGTCACCGGTGGTCACAGAGGAAGTTTTCATAAAGTTACTGGCCGATCACTGGTCACAAATTCAATTTTCTAAATACTAAATCAAAGCTGAATGATGGCAGGATCCAATTAATGTTCGCGATTTTCAACATTGCTTGCCACAGTTGACTTTAAATTTGAGTTGAATATTAAACTTCAGTTTTACCTGCCGATGCAAAAGTGTTAAAGACGCTTTTGAAGACATTACATGAAATTACGAAAAAACTTTTGTTATCTGAGACCATGCACTCACGATTGAAAAGGTGAGCAGAAATTGAACAACTCTGCCATAACAAACTCACATTATTTCCTCTCTATCTCTAGCTGCAATCTTTGGTCTAGAGATAAGAAAGCGTACGGTCAAACAATGCGAAAATTAGATGATTCTAATTGAGAAAATCATCTTATATCAAGCAAAATTATTTTAATACTACGTATTGCACCCGCTCCCCACAACGTGCTGTTACGAGTGGGGTGAGAGAGAAGTGAAGTGGGATCACGACCCAAAGAAGTGGGGTCACGACCCAAAGAAGTGGGGTCACGACCCAAAGAAGTGGGATCACGACCCAAAGAAGTGGGATCACGACCCAAAGAAGTGGGATCACGACCCAAAGAAGTGGGATCACGACCCAAAGAAGTGGGATCACGACCCAAAGAAGCGGGATCACGACCCAAAGAAGCGGGATCACGACCCAAAGAAGTGGGATCAAGATCTACCCAGTTTAACTTTTTCGCCGCCTGCATGCATGTTTTTCGCCGCTTGAGCGATTTAAGGGATTAAATCGCTTAGGCGACGAAAAACACGCATGCAGGCTGCGAAAGAGTTAGACTGGGGACAGAAGTGGGATCACGACCTAAAGAAGTGGGGTCCCGCCCGGACGTACCTGTACGGAGGGACTGGTGAGGTACAGCAGAGGGTTGGCTCGGTATCTCTCGGCATCTTCGTACTGCCTACGGAAAGTTTCTCTTTGCGCTGAGCTCAGAACAGATGCTTGCTCTCTGGACATGATGGGGGTGTTCACAGGCAGCGTCTTGTCGTCCGGCAAAGACTTTTTTCGTTTCAAGGCAGAGGCTGGCGGCGCTGCCTGTTTGTGGCAAGTGACAGTTAGAAAACAAGTTTTCTGTGGAGAAAGTTACGGTACGTCTATAGAAAGCAACTCCGATCACAGAATGGATGATTTGCTTCAACGCGATCACAGAATGTTTTGCGGGAAGTGAGGGTTGGAAAGCAACTCCGATGAATGCGTGTTTTCTGTGAGGCAAGTTACGTCTATCCGCCATACTCAAATGTGTCCGTTGTACTGGACTTGAGATACAATCTATCGGAGTGTCACTTGTGTTAAGTAAATCGTTTAAATTATGTAAGTGACTTACGATGCACTATGGAGGGTGATTGAATGTGTTTATCAACACTTTGAGTGCGACGTGACCCACCTGTGGTCCCTGAGGGGACTTTCAAAAAACTTCTGACCGACCAGCAGTCACAAACTCAATTTTCATAAATACTTAATAGAAACTAAATGAAGGCATAATCTATTTAATGCTCGTTATTTCCAAAATTAATCTCTAAAATTAACTATAACTTCAGTTGAATATCGAACTTTAGGTTTAGCCAGCAGCACTTGAAGTGTTAACACGCAATTACTGGACTCGATATGAATCACGAACACACTCGCAAAAATCTTTAATGTTTGAAATTACCGTTCTCTGGTCACAGATCACCTTGTGGTGGTCAGATTTTTACCTAAAGGAAAGTAAGCATTCCTTTCGGAAGTAATTCCCTAAGAGGGTAATCTAGAAAAAAATCAGTGTTCAAAAAACATAAGGTCAGGGAAAAACTTCTACAACCATCACCAGAATGTAAGCACTAGCTACCATTTAGAGTACTTACCATCACCAGGATATAAGCACTAGCTACCATTTAGAGTACTTACCATCACCAGAATGTAAGCACTAGCTACCGTTTAGAGTACTTACCATCACCAGAATGTAAGCACTAGCTACCATTTAGAGTACTTACCATCACCAGAATGTAAGCACTAGCTACCATTTAGAGTACTTACCATCACCAGAATGTAAGCACTAGCTACCATTTAGAGTACTCGCCATCACCAGAATATAAGCACGAGTTATCATTTAGAGTTCTATCCATAAACGGTTTACCAAACATTTTTGTATGGAGCAAAAGAACACACCTTCGGCTGCTGTTGCTGTTGCTGTTGTTGCCGAACCACAGGATTAATGTACAGCGATTCCGTTCTTTTGACAGTACCCCCAGGTGTTGGAGCTGGCTGAGGTATAAGTTGCCCACACGCTCTTTGTCTAAGTAAAGTTTCGGCCTCCTTCTGATTAGCTGGGATATGGTAAGGTACGTTGAATGAGCCCCCGACGCTTCCGTTGCCGGTCAACGGAACGCTTTCCCCCGGCAAGACGGAGGTTGGTCTGGAAGGCCGCCTGGATCCACCAGAGATGACGGTGGCTCCAACGGCGTCGTCTTCAAAGACCCCCGAGTCTGGAGTGCAGTCTGGGGCTGTGTGGCGCTGGGCAGAAGGAGCTCTGGACCGAGGGTTCACGAGCTCTGCTGGAACGGGCGTCGTGCCGCGACTGGCGAAGCGATCTATAGACCGGTCTCTGGATGCAGCGCGCGACGAGGGCTTGTTGTAGTGGTCGAAGCGATCGTTCATGACATTCGAAGGAATATTGGTGAACCCTGTGTCCTGTGTTCCCCCCCTCGCTCGTTGGCCCCCTCGCTGGACATTCCTGCCTCTGTCCTGCGACGCTCCAGTAAGGGAGTCGGACCGCATTTGGAGACCCCCCTCCATCGAAAGGTTGGACTGCCGACGGCCCCCGGGATCGGAAGGAGGTGGGAAGTCTGTGAGGCCGGAGCTGGTGTAACCGGGCCCCGATGGTATAGGTAAAGAACTTATGCCAGGGTCATCCAGGCTCGAGTCGTTAAATAGAGGAGATTGGGTATCATTGGGAACGGCCTCTTCTCTGCTGCTTTGCTTCAACGCGTCGATTTGTCTTCTTGCAGAATCGGTTACTGCTTTGGCTAAGTCTGCACCTGGAATATGTTGAGTGTTAGCTTAGACGACGCTAAAGTCATATGCGAGAATCATTATTATAGTGTACTATTCGATAAGAATTATTTTGATTCTAGTGCGCACTGCCCGTCAAAAACGATGGGATTCGATATTTTCCTTGAAGAAATCCTCCAAATAAGGATGACAAATAAATATATTCAAACCCACGATTAAATATTCTTGTACTTGTGCACTGGTGAAACTCGTATCACAGATACGGTCATTAAGCATACGAGTTTCACTAGTGCATATTTTAACCGCGGGTACTATTAGGATGAATATATTTGTTGGTCATCCACATGTAGAAGATTTTTCTAAAGAAAATATCGTTACTGGATTTATAAATTTTTCATCAGAGCAGGCGTTACCTGGCTGCTGGAACTCCGGAGCGAACTGCTTGGCGAAGACACGAGCAACATCCGAGTCTTGCCTGGCGTGGACTGCGGCGATGTCCGCCTGCTCTGCCTTGTCTCGAGCCGTCGCGGTTCTGCTCAAACATTTGACGCTTGTCAGAAGCCGGAAGTTTTGCCGGGACTATGGTAGAGGGCACAAGGCAGTCATTTCTATGGGGGAAAATACACCTCCTCTTGTTCGGCTAGCCAATAGAACGGCTACATTTTAAACAAACTTTATGACGTCACCATTGCGACATGTCGTTAGGTCAATAGTGGTGCCAGATTTGGGGCTAGCAGAGTTGCCAGATGCAATATGAGCGCTGCTATTGGATCGTTGCCGTGACGTCAGCATTGCCACACGGTCGACAAAAAAATGACTGATTTGACTCTACCTTGTTTCCTCTACCGTGACCGAAGCATCACCGCAGCGATATGAGTGCAGGAGGGAAATTCAACGCCAATATTCAAGAGATGGCATAGCCAGGAAACAGTTAAAAAAGAATTGTTGTGAGGTTAATAATTTGTCAGATAAATGAAACAGTTATACATGTGTAGAAAATGACTGTTCATTTCTTAAGCGCTGTGCCGCAAGAAGCACCCAAAGTCAAATCACTAACAAAGGAAAGAGCTTTGTAAAGAAGTAGTTTCTGCATGTTTATTCCCCTGTGTATTGAGACAACAACTTTTCACGTGAGCTGAACAATGCCTCTCCGAACACTTAGCAAATCGTACGGTCAACATCATACGCTGCCCCTGACACTGTGGGCGATTACCCTGCGCTGAATTTAGAGCATATTTATGAATTGGTTAGCAATTGAAACCTCTCAGTTCTGAAGGGATTACAAGATGAAGTAAGCGCAATAGATCAAGCAGTGAAGGAGCGAGAACAAAGATTATTCTTGTCAATGTCTCGTAAAATTCAAAGAGGGCTGACTCGTGTTGGTGGAGAAAATGAAAGTCTCCATATTTATTTCTGTCGTCACGGTCTACTGGTGGTCAGGTGGTCTACTGGTGGTCTACCACTGCAGTACCGCTACTGCCTTAGTTGTGCCAGCATTCGCATGGTTGTTAGACCAACGCATTCTTAAGTGAATTGTTCTACTGATGCTATTGCATCTTATGCCAAAACTTGAGTCATGTTAACGGGTTGAAAAAACGGAACATAACCAAGATCGTAGTATCATTCAAATTGAACCTAAAATTGGTTCAAAAATTAAGTGAAGATGATATGTTACCCATGTTGAAACTTTGCATTTCTTCAGGCATTGATAACGCTAAAATGTCTTCAATGTTGAAATTTACATGATATCCATATCTTCTGTTGAAACGTGCCTTATTTATCGTGATGAAATGCTAATGTTGTTGTGTAATGTTGTGCTGATGTTGTTGTGTAATGTTGTGCTAATGCTGTTGTGTAATGTTGTGCTGATGTTGTGAAATGTAGTGTTTATCTAATGTAAATGTTCTAACTAATGTTGATCTGTAAATTATTGTTAAACAAACATCAGAGAAACTCTAAAATCTCAGCGGATTTTGATTTCCCAAAAAATGACATTTGAGTTGCCGTGGTGGTAAATTTCCCCGGACATTGTGTGGGAATTTCGGCCGTCCTGACCTGGAGATGCCGATGTCCTCCTTCTGCATGGCGATTTTGGCCGCCCTTTGCGCCGCCGCGACGGCGCTCTCGATGCGCTCACGGAACTTGGCTGAGCGTATGAGGAACACGTGCTTCTTCTTGTTGCTCGTCACCAGCACGTTGTTCTTGTACTTGCCTTCCTCCTTAGTACCGTCCTGCAATGCCAACCGCAATACTCTACTTCAAACTACGTGAGAACAGCGCGCTATGTCTACGACAGGACAACGTTTATTGCTTTGTCTACAACAGGACAACGTTTATTGCTTTGTCTACAACAGGACAACGTTTATTGCTTTGTCTACAACAGGACAACGTTTATTGCTTTGTCTACAACAGGACAACGTTTATTGCTTTGTCTACTACAGGAAAAGGTTTATTGCTTTGTCTACAACAGGACAACGTTCATTGCTTTGTTTTCTGCAAGCCAACGTTCAGTGTGGTTGTGCGTCAGTTTTGCAGTGGCGTTTTTTTACAAAAATTATGAGCAATTTTACATTTCATCAACATTAAAAACATGTTTCTAGATGTCATCATCATCATAAAATGTGTGCGCAGATATATGAAGATACTCATTAATGATCATTTCTATAATATTACTAGAACAATTATCAAATTATATTCGAACATTTTCTATTCTTAGACCGTTAAAAAATAAATCAACATCTCAATGAATGTACCTGCTGAATCTACTTAGTCACATCCATGGAGAATGTTTTGGCTATTTATTTTTTGACGAAACAACTGAAAGTACTTTTCACACTCAACTCCGTCTCAGAGAGCAAGTCTTCTAGACTCCACCTAATGCCAAGCGGTGACGTATCAATGTCCGACTAGCCCTGAGGTTGTATTTTCAAATCTTTGTTTAAAATGTGAAAATGTTTTTTGTTAAACACTGGTGAAGTTTTTTTATCTTAACACATAGCCTCACATTTGCTGAATCTTTCGAGTGTGAAGCTCCAAGTGGAGGATGTTACTTTGCGATGCCGCGCGTACTAATTACTTCCGTCTGTCACTGAGAATAGCCCTGCCTGATGTGGGGGTGAAGCAACATACGCGAGCAGGAGTATATTTCATTCTATTGGATGTTTTAACGTTGATAAAGCAACATACTCGAACAGAATTATGTTGCTTCCTACCATGAAAGCAACAACATCGTCACTACGTACTTCTACCTTAACAGCAACAACATCCCGTACTCCTACCATAAAACGAATAAGAACATCGTGAGGAGTTCATACCTTGAATGTGGTGACCCCATATCCGTACTTCCTGTTGTTGTACCACTCGCCCTCGTACTTGAGCCCGTCTGTGCGCTCGGACACGCCAAAGCCGCACCGCTTGTCCTGCTTCCACTCCCCCATGTAGGTCTCCACCACGCTCGGCTCCAGGTGCTCGTCCTGAAGCGAATACGGCCGTTAGACGCAAACCCAAGCTTCGTGAAGTGGCCCTAAAATATTCTCTTTGTATCCTGAATACCAAGTCTACTCCAAGCTTCGTGAAGTGGTCCTAAAATATTCTCTTTGTATCCTGAATTCCCAAGTCTACTCCAAGCTTCGTGAAGTGGCCCTAAAATATTCTCTTTGTATCCTGAATACCAAGTCTACTCCAAGCTTCGTGAAGTGCCCCTAAAATATTCTCCTTGTATCCTGAATACCAAGTCAACTCCAAGCTTCGTGAAGTGGTCCTAAAATATTCTCCTTGTATCCCGAACACTAAGTCTACGTGATGCAGGTTGAGAGTCTTATTAATAATTCCCCGGTGAGCACTGAAATTAGGAGTAAGTTTTATCATTTTTTAACTTTACCTAATGTTGGAGCCCTCGCTAAAGAACTCAGTATAGACAATAGTAAAGAATATTACATCCCGCAGTGTGACACCATCAACAAGATTTGACTTTAAAACTCTAGTCTGAACAGTAACTTGTAGGGAACATACCCAGACGTCAGGATACACACGATTATATTCTCACTGGTGCATTACAGCTAAAAAATGTGCAAGCGAGTGATCTCAAAAAACCAGCTTGTATTTACGGATTTACTAAGCAATCAGCAGGAAATTACGAAACTTCTAAAAACAAATTCTGATGCCACATGACCAATGTCATGGTGACAGTCCAGCTTCCCCTTCAGGGGCTTAAACATGATAGAAATTAAACTCAAGTCCACCCTGAAGTGTGCAACATCGCATACTTTCGCAAATACTTGGCATACCTCACCAACATCACAATCCCAATGTCATCACATGTAACACATACTATAACATCACCAATACCCATGTCATCACATGCAGCAAGAAGGAAGGCAGACACGAGTTAGATTATCACATGCAGCAAGAAGGAAGGCAGACACGAGTTAGATGATCACATGCAGCAAGAAGGAAGGCAGACACAAGTTAGATGATCACATGCAGCAAGAAGGAAGGCAGACACGAGTTAGATGATCACATGCAGCAAGAAGGAAGGCAGACACGAGTTAGATGATCACA